>OU898276.1:98724567-99024977 GCA_918026665.1 Diabrotica balteata | reverse complement strand
TGTCAACAAGTTTACAGAAGTATATAGGAAAACAATTTTAAATTGAGTATGACCACCAGGTATAAAGGTTGGAGCAGAATAGAATACAATAGTTGTGAGGGTTACTAATCCCTAAATAAGTTGCCAGTGTCGGAGTGATGGAGGTTAACAGGTACTAATGAATTTGCAAGAAATGTAAGATGTTTATTTTATTGGTTTTTATATATAACCAATAAAAGTTTAATAAGTACCTACCTATTTGCAAAATAAAGTTTAATTCTATGATAAAATAAAACGTTTTATTTTATCTGAAATGAGTGCAATTCCACGAAGTAAGGGTTTCAAACAATCAAACATTTAATTCTTTAATTCCAGGAATCTACGACAGTAATTGTCTAGATAATTAACTTCTAACTTATTCCACAGAAAACGTGATAGTGGGTTTTTCCATTTTGTAGGAAGGTCCAAGTGGCGTATTCAAAATTCTTAACAGTTCACAAAAAGTAGGTACTTCAGTTGCAAGGTGCAGTTTATTGTGTATACTAGTGTTATGGAAAATTTTGGAAGTGCGTGTAAACGCCGCCGAAAAATTGGTCCTTTAACAGTTAATGAAAAACATTAATATTTAATTGTTTTTAAAATTATTTACAGACAAACCTTTATGTGAAAGTGTTGATGAGACCGTTGAGTTAGTTAGCAGTACACTTGGTGTTGGAAAATCTACGATTTACAGAGTTATTAAAGAAGACAAATGTGGTAGTTTTCAAATGCCACGTAATGCTCCAGGGAAACCAAAATTTCAAATAGAATATCATTTTAAAGAAGGACTTCGACGGAAAGTGCAGAATTCTTCTTTAGACAAGAATTTCCAACATTGGATAAAGTTCTTGTCTCAGTTCGAGATGATAAGGATTACCCAGAAATGAGTCGAAGTATGTTATGGGAAACTTTTAAAATAAATATTCTTCCGCTGGAAAAAGAATCCCAGAAAGTCTATTTTATTAGAAAGAAGCGATATTGTCATATGGAGAAGACATTTTCTAAGAACCATAAAGGAAATGAGAAACCAAAAAAGAAAAATATTTTATCTTGATGAAACATGGATCAACGAGGGTCATACACCAAATAAATTTTGGTAGGATGAAACTGTTACAAGTCAAAGGCACGCTTTTGTAAATAACTTATCTACTGGTTTAAACCCACCATCAGGAAAGGGACGCAGGCTGATAATAGTACACATTGGCAGTTCAGACGGTTTTGTTGAAGGTGGTTTATTAATTTTTGAATCAACTCGTAATGGTGACTACCATGAAGACATGAACGCTGATGTCTTTCAAGAATGGTTCGAACAAATGATAGATCTTCTTCCTAAGAACTGTGCAATAGTAATGGATTAATGCAAGTTATCACTTCAGACTTATAGAAGGACTGCCCACAACCAAGTGGTTAAAAAAAGACTTGCAGAATTGGCTGAGTTCAAAAAATATTACGTACCATCCCGGATCTATAAGAAAGGAACTTTATTCGTTGTCTGCCCTTCATAAAGAAAAATTTAAAAAATACGAAATTGATGAAATTGCCAAAAAGTGTGGAATGACAGTACTTAGATCCCCACCATATCATTGTGAATTAAACCCGACTAAACTGGTATGGGCACAGCTAAAGAGTGAAGTTTCAAGAAAAAATACCACTTTTAAAATTCATGATGTTTAACAGTTGTTTTAGGAGGCCGTAAATAATGCAAACCTGAAAACTGGGAAAAGGCAGTAAATCACACTATTAAAGAAGAGGAAACAATGTGGAAGCTGGACAATATTACTGATAAAATGATCGAGCCAGTTATTATAAATCTTGGTTCTGAAAGTTCATCTTCTGAATCTGATTTGGATTTGTAACAAGTAGCTGTAAGTTTTATATTAATATTTTTATTCATCTATTTAACGTACCTTAGACGGTTTAAAAACTCTTTTTTTTTTGTAATTTTTAAAAATTAAAAAAAAATGTGAATTTTTTAAAACCCTTTTTAATGTAGGCCAGTCATTTCTAATATAGTGTGTGATAAAAGAGGTCACGTTTGTTTACATACACATAACACTTTATAACACTAAAATAATTCATTTATTTTTTACAATTATTCAAAGTAATTTTTCAATTAATCTTGAGCACGCCCATGGAGTGGTCGAGATATCAGTTAAAATTATGCTAATTACTATCTCGTTCATAAAAATGAACTATAACACATGTTAGAAATTGTCACACATGTATTTTTTAGTAGGTTTCTTGAAGTTTGTCACACAACAAAACGGTAATAAAAAAAAAAATTATTATTTTTATACAAATTAACTGTAGTTTATTTAGTAAAAAATATACTACTAAGACAAAAAGTTTTAAGCCACACAAAATGTACTTATACAAAAAGTGTAAGGAAATTTTATAATAAACACAGAAACTTAAAAATGCTTTTTAAAAAAAAAACAAGTATTAAAGAATATTTATATACTTAGTATACAAGGTTACGTTGCAACAAAATAGTCAAAAGTGTATGTATCCACATTTAAAGTTAAAAAAAGTAATGAAATTTGTTTGCTTCTTAGCCGAAATAGTAATATCTAAGCAAAGAATAAAAGTAAGTCTTATTTTGCACAAAGTTATTTCCGTTCTTTTACGTTAAGTCGTTGTTGAGATTTAATCTAAGGACAAGCAGGAACTAAACAGGAACGCTCTATCCGGTATATTGCGAGAACCGGCAACTTAAGGACGAATAAATGACTTCTTTTGTAACGGAAACACTTAGACGAAGATACGGAAACTAGAGTAATCCTGAATCCACCTTTAGACCTTTATCACGCTGTAATCTTTCTCGACTAGCTCACTATTTTCCAGCCAAACCTACAAACATCCAGAATAATACAACAAACAAATCACGCCACATCTCAGAATTCAATTTGGCGGTCTTAATTCGCTTACTTCGATTGTGAGATCCGAAAATAGACTGCGGCATTAATCGAAGTTTACAAGACACGATAAAATCTACTTGGCTGACACAATTGCAAAGGAGCAGGAATTATGCACGGTTGCTTCTGTTAACGAACGTTCTCAGAACGTTCTGAGAATCCTCCCGAAAATTGAACAGAACACATTTCACATAAATGTTCTCTCGCAGATACGATGCATTAAAATACTCCATTTACCCGGAAATAAGACGCTGCCAAACGCGATAATATTGATTCTTTTAACGCGTGTCTTGATATTACTGCTGTACCAAATGGAATAACTGATATTGATCATAGTCAAGCAAGAGCGTCTTCCAAGCAGTGTTGTTTCCTTTTACTTAAAGCGGATGTCTCGAAAGTTTTGCTCTGATAACTTCTAGCAAATATGTTCATTAAATGGTAACGGAAAATTTAAAGACATATAGTAGAATTTTACAAAAAGTTATTTTACTACTCGTGTGTTTCGCTAAACACTAGCCGTATTAAAAGGCAAAGTTAAGCTTACAGTGCGCTGCAAATTCTAAGAGATGAGACTAGTCAACAATTTTGTACGGGCATCAGTTGGGAACGACTGCACCAAATTAGATATTTCTTTTTTTTGTTGTATTTTTTATTATCAGGAGGAGATTTGTGTAAAAGATAATTTTTAAAAAATTATACGGAGAGACTTCAAAAACAGTTTTTCTCTCATTTTAAATCGCAATGTAATTAGTAGATGGCGCCATACTAGGATTATCGAACTCAAGCAGTGTCTGTTGCGGTTAATACTTGGATTGGTGACCGTTTAGGAACACCGCATGTTGTTGCCATGTAAAACCTTCCTTCTTTGAAAAGGTTTGACCGATCTTTATGAAGTTTTACAGTTGTAATCTGTAGGTCCAAAAATAGGTTGTTAAATGGTTGTTGTTTTTTTTAACCATGCTACTATCAGCTGATCCCCTACTGTCGACGTAGCAATGAGAGTGACCGTCATTGTTTATAATGGGACTTTTATCAATATTTTAATTTTTTCCGTCTTTGGTAAGCTTGTAGAAGATTTTATACTGTTTTTTTGAGAGTTAAGTTGATTTTTAGGCATTTTGGTAAAAAATAATTATTATTAAGTATATTTTTAACTACTTATGCGAGTTTTTTGAATAATAGTGGCTTTGTAGGTGTACTTTCTTTACATGGACAACATTTTGGTCTTTTAAAAGTTTTAAATAAGGTATGTTTAATTATTATAAAATCAATACTTAATACTAAACCATACTTATACCCCTCTTGTATTTTTGAGAGAGGTTTCGTTATAAATAGTTTATAAGCTAAATATAAAATGCAGTAGCCAGTTGTTTGAGTGATAATTAGACAAGAGGTGCCGATAAATCTGTTAGGTTTTATAGTTTTCCTAAGGACTCGGTAGTGGAAACACTGTGGGTTATTGTTTGTTGCTGTGAAGACCAATTTAAACTAAAACCTCAAGGGTTTCTTCCAAATTCTTTAAGCCGAAATCATAAATTGCTGCAATATGAATAAAAGAAAGGACCCAAACTGCTCTTCATCTACCACAATCAAAGAGTTTATTCTTAAATCAACTTAAAAGACAGAAAAGGCTTTCCAAACGAGAATCAGAGAGGATTGCGAAACAGATAATTACACAATCTAGGTAAACATTTATTATTTTATTCTACATATTTTGGTAGAAACACACATAGAAGGCAGACAAAGAAGAACTAGACCAATTACATTATGATGCACTGGAATATTTCAGTGTTTATATATGTAAAAAATTAGATCTGCCTAAAACTACGGATACTTCCACACATGGATTGATTAAGTATCCGAATGTGGCCTAAGGAAACCTCTAGAAGAATTGTTGGCAAAAATAAATGAACTTAATATTATTTTTAATAATTTCAATAGATCTGAACAATAATTAAAGTCAGGGAAAAATTATTTACAAAGACTAATTGACATATCGGAGAAAATTGAATGTGACTACAAAATCAAACATCTGTTTTTCCGATCTCAAATGTATTTTAGAATTAAGAAATTAAACCTAAAATACCTACGGAAAAATTAATTTTGTAGTTTTAGTGATGGTAAATTTGGCTTAAGTTGCTAAAATCAGTTCTCTTATTTATTACATTAGGTTGTTTCAAAATATGACACATCGCCATAAACTGTCTCTTATTAAGGTTACGTTCTCTACAGAGAATTCTAACATCATCAAAATTCACAGCATGTTTGGTGTTAATTGCATGTTGTGCAAGGGCACAGGTATAAGGCGTCCTTTAAGGGAACGGCCCGTCTGACCAATATAACATGCATCCAATTCAGAACAGGGTATGTGATAGACTACATTCATTTGTTCCAAAAAGGAAAGAGTGTTTTTAGTTTTAGAAAACAAGTTCCTGACAGTCTTAGCATTATTGACAGCAATCTTAACCAGGATATTGTTCTGTTTGTACAATTTAATAAGCTTTTCAGTAACATATGGAAAATAGAGTAGTGAAGAGTAATGGGTGGTGAAAGTTGCAATGTTAGGTGAAAGTAGAGTACTGTTGTTTATAATATTATTAGAAATCATCCTTAGTTGATCACCATCAGGTAAATCATCAATAGAAGACCCAAAACTTGTTGAAAACATGTATTTATTGATGAGAGAAGTAGGGTACGAATTGTCAGATAGTAGACTTCTGAGTAATAAAAGAGAATCTCTTTTGTTATCAGGATGTGTTAACATTGTAGCCTACAGCTGAGTGCTTTATAGATTTATTTTGTATTTGAACCGATGGCACGAATAATAGTTAAGAAACCTATTATTAGCCATAGGTTTCCTGTACCAACTTCTACTTAGTGTATTGTCACTATTTCTAAAGACACGCATTTAAAAAAAAAGGAATACTGTTATTAGAGGGATCATCAAGTTCATAAGTGAACTGTAAGTGAAGATCAAAACCATTAAAGATCGATAAGGTAGACTCTACTTTGTCAGGGGGTAAGGTTAACAAAAGGTCATCAACATACCGTTTACCAAAAGGGATCTGGAAATATATAAGACCCAAACAGTCAGATACCAAGTTATCAAGGACAAAGTTAACAAGGCTGGGAGATACGGATGAACCCATTGGTGTCCCAAAAATTTGTAAGTAATATTTATCATTGAGAACCAAAAAATTTGTGTCAAACACCAATTGCAAAAGCTCTGCAATCACGTCCCAGGAAACGGGGGAGTTTGGTTGGATAGTGTTCCAATGATTCCTTAAGGAAGTGAGAACACTAAAAGAAGGAAGGTTAGTGAATAGTGATACTTTTCACACAAAACTCACCAATTACACCAAAGTGTAATTAAGTGGTATTTTGAAATTAATAATAAATGCACTAAATTGAAAATAATCAACAATATTATAAGAATTGTTATAATCATAGGATTTAGATAGAATATCAGTTATAAATTTAGCAATGTGTATATTTGGTGAATTGATAGAAGAAACAATAGGTGTCATAGTAATAGTTAGTTTATGTATTTTAGGAAAACAGTAAAATCTCGGCCCATAACATACCTTTTCTGTGATTCTGTGTGTTTTGCTGATTTATTTATTAAATTAATGTTCGCCTTATTTTGATGTTTCTTTACATTAATACTATTTTAACACTACAGATCTTTTAAAGGTAAGATTATTTACTTTAATGTTTCTCATATTATATGTATTGCTAATAACACTCTTTTAGATGAACTGATGATGCTCATTAAATAGTGGGCGAAACGTCTTCAATAAATAGAGTAGCGCAACTCTTGTCTTTTTTAACTCCAAATTGACCGAATATATATATATATATATATATATATATATATATATATATATATATATATATATATATATATATATATATATATATATATAAATATTTATATATATATATATATATACATATATATATATATATATATATATATATATATATATATGTATATGTATATATATATATATATATATTATATATATATATTATATATATAATATATACATATATATATATATATATATATATATATATATATATGTATATGTATATATATATTATATATATATATATATATATATATATATATATATATATATATGTTATGTACATATATATATATATATATATATATATATATAATATATATATATATATATATATATATATACATATATACAGTGTAGGTAAAATTTTAAGGTCGGTATGGTTTCGTCTCCCCTCCTAAAATTCTTTTAACACTCATTGGCCATTGCCCATTAGTGAGACGATTAGTTCCGATCAGATATTCTCTGGTTCCGATCCTAATATACCTAAAAAACTAGAGGTGGGTCCTCTCGTTTTTTTAATTTTTATCGGAACCGTTTTTCGTAAACTGTAACTAGTTGATTGTTTACCAGTATTCAAATTAGCGAGTACACAAACATATCGATACATTTTTGGCAAAGTAACGTAAGTCACCAAAAACGATTTATAGAAAAAACAATTTTTAATTCAACCTGCTTAAACTTATTTAAATTATGACTGAAAAAACCTGTCCTAAAAAAGGTTTAAAGTAAATCTAGGTTTACTACACTCTTTCAGTACCTTTTTAACAGTAATAGCATTAGTTTAATTGAAAAACATTATTTTCGCCAAAAATGTCACTTACGTTACTTTGCCAAAAATGTATCAATATTGGCTATTATCGTTTATGTGTATAAATATTGAAATAAAAGAACCTAACGAAGGATATATTTATTGTAACTTGAAAAATAAATTAAATAATACAAATGGTACTTAAATACTTACATTTACATTACACATTATTAAATCGCGAATCGTCTAAATTGACATTTAAAAACATAAGTTTTTCCACCTTTCTTGTTAATCGCGTTCTTCTTTTATTTAAAATTATACCAGATGTTAAACATGTGTTCACAAGGAAAAGATTTTGTTACAATACTACAACATTTTATGAATATAGTGGTTAAGTTACGATATACATGGCGATGGTTTTTTCACCACGGTAATGGACAGTTCCAATCTCCGTTCGAAATTGTTTGTGGGTAATATCTCATCAGACAATTACATGTCGACTTCTTTTATACCTCTCGATACAGGTGTATGTTTAGATGAGTCATGTCCAATTAATTCATCAAAAATACACCATGGACTTAAGTCATCTTTATCAGTTTCTTTTTCTTGGACTGATTGATTTTCAAGATTTACTAAACTTTTCGTTTCATCCGTTTTCCATAGTTAAAGAACCAGCTTTTAAAAAGTTTGCAGGGTGGATTCCTGGATATAAACCGCCAACAAGAAAAACTTTGTCAGGTTCATTAGTTCAGGAATGTTATGTCAAAAGTGAGCAAATTATTAGATCACAAGTTGTTAAAGAAGTAGAAGTAGAATAGAAGTTAGTATTACTACTGACCTCTGGACATCTAAAGTAACTGAGAGTTACTTCGCATTAACAGACAATATTTAACCGAAAATTTAGTATTCAAAACTTTTTTATTAGGCTGCTGCCATTTTTCTGGAAACCATAATCCAGAAAACAGCGATTACTGAAATTATTAATCAGTGGGGTCTAAAACGAAAAGTAAATTTTGCAGTAACTGATAATTCCTCAAATATGGTCAAAGTTATTAAATATGTTTTGTTTTATGATGATTGTGATTTATGATGATGATTAAATTTATTGGTGGGGGACACACTTAAATGCTGTCGTGTACAAATAGATAAAATAAAAAGTCCTTTTTTCGACAATTCTGCAAACAAACACATTTCAAAAAAGTACCTTATCTTCAGAAAGGCTTTTAAAGTATTAATTACAACAGAACACAGTTCCCAAACGGCCAATCCAAGACGTGGAAACTAGGTAGAACTTCACCTATTACATGTTAAAAAGAATGACCGAGTTAGAAGAGGCAACCGTTCCACATTGGTATTAAATAATACAGACTTAGACTTAAACCTAATCTAAATAAAGAACACTGGATTATTTGTTCTCAACTTTCCCAATTTTACGGCCGTTTAAAGAAATAACAAGTACAATGAGTGACCAAAAATACTTGAATGCTAGTTCAGTGATTGTTATGGTACGCTGCCTGCAAGAATCTTGCAATAAAATTTTAGCAAACGGCATACTTACATCCATAGTATCCGACATAGTACAATTACTAATATCGGGTTTAGCAAAAAGATTTAGAGGGATAGAACAGAGTGGCAAATTGTCATTATGTACATTTATGGATTCACGATTTAAAGTGCAGAACAAAACAAGAAGTTAAGAAGCTGGTTACTTCTATAATTAACGAACAAGAAGATTGTACTATTGAAAATCAACCAGTACAAGAAAAAGAAACCAATAATATGACTTAAGTCCATGGTGTATTTTTGATCAATTAATTGGAGATGACTCATCTACACGTACACCTGCATCGAGAGTCCATTACAAGAAAAACTTATGTTTTTATGTCAATTTAGACTATTTGTATTGTTTAGTTTATTTTTCAAGTTATAATAAATATATCATTAGGTAGTTTCTTTCACTTCAAAAGATATACACATAAACGATAATAGCCGTTATGTTTGTTTATGTAGGTACTCTCTTACTTGAAACTACTTTTAAACAATCATAGTTACTTGTTTATGAAAATTAAAATTTTTGAATGCTTTTTAGCATTTAAAAATGCTTAAATGCTTTTTAGCATTTAAAAAAATTTAAATTTTTTTGGAATCCTGAGAAAACTAACAAATATTTTGAAAAATTTAAATGCAGAATGAAAGATTACATTATTACCGAGGGCTGAAAGTCCCTTAGAATAAACAAAAAGTTTTTTTAATGAGATATTTAAAATTAAAAATCACACTAAATTTTGTTTTTTTTTTCATCCCTATAACTTATTAAAATAAACATTATAGAAGTTTTCAGGGACTTTCGGCTCTCGGTAATAATGTATTGTTTCATTCTGCGTTTAAATTTTTCAAAATATTTATTAGTTTTCTCAGGATTCGAAAAAAATGAATGCTTTTAAAAACATTGGCCCGAAATTTGCTCCTACGCTATTAACGATAAATTAGCACGACCCACCTCTACTTCTCGTTACTGGATCTTTTGACCAGACGACTATCTAGACTAGACGTTGCCAAAGAATTAGTGTATGAATATTTTTAATGTGGCGTTATTGTATGCATGTTTAATTGTTTATTATTTCATATTGGGAAATTATTTTGATGTGTAGATTTTTAGTTCGGAAATCGTACTTAAAATACGAAACATTAATAAATTTTATTTATATAAAACGATTTCCGAAATGAAAATCAAAATGTTATATTACAATTATTGTAAAGAAAACTTGTGGCATATTCCCAATAAAAAAACAGTAACCTGCCATTTAAATCAATTTCGCCCAAATTTGATTATCTTGAGCATTTTATCTTCTTGATAGAACATTGTTCAAATGCAAAAAAGACAACAGGTCAAATAAAACCGATAAGTTTGGCAACGTTGAACTTCCCCTTTTTTATTATTTCTAGGCATGAAGGTTCGGTGATATAAAGGGCGTACCTAATATACCTCTCTCTTTTTAAACAGCTGTTTCTCACTCCATCTCACGTAAGGTCCATACCGACCATAAAATTTTTCCTACACTGTATATGTATATATATATATATATATATATATATATATATATATATATATATATATATAATATATATTGACAAAATATAATGACAAACAGTTTAAAATCCTTGTGTTAACGTAGTGTTATGTACAATTTATGTCCACTCTCATGTGTATTACATTCTACGCTTGCTGCATAGCCCAAATTTGACGAAATGCCCTTGATGATGCTATAGATAGCGAAAGTACTTGGGCAAGATTTGATTATTAAATTTGTGCTTGATATTTGCCTTAATTTTTTAAAATTCATTTATTCGAGCATTCAACCTCATATCAATTAATTATGATATATGTAAAAATTAACATGAATCAGCCCAACGGCAGTACCAGAAATGAAATAGATTATAAATATCATAACAAATAGAAAAAAAAATAATAAAAGTCATAACAAAAGTCAAGTCTTGCAAGACGAAATAGAAGATGTAAATCAACCAAAAAATTATCAAAAAAAGTACTGGATCCTAAGCCAGACGTCTATCAGCCTAGAAAACAACCTCAAGATTGTACTAATGATCGGGATTTAGATCGGAATTTAGATCATGATACAGTACTCAGGACCTACTAGTGATAAAGTGTCCGATAGAGAAGTCTGCAAAATACAACACACTATTGGCACTGATATTTCTGGACTACGAGAAACCATTCAATAGCATATGTCATCAGAAAATGTTAAAAGCATGGACAGAATGTAGATTAGACCATTGCGACACTAACATAAATAAATATATCTTTTAAAATGACACAGCCAGCGTAAGACTATCTGAACAAAAAACAAATAAATTCTGTATACAACGAAGAGTACGGCAAGGAGACACCATTTCTCTAAAGCTATTCACGACGCTTTTAGAACATACTTGTAAGAAGGTACATCTAAACCTAAACCAGCATGGTATCAACATAAATGAAAAGAAGCTCAGGTATTTGAGATTTGCAGATAACACCGTCTTATACACCGATTATAGCCGATAATATGGATGATGCAATAATGTTTGAAAATTATACCACGCTTCCTTGGAGGTCGGACTAAAGATTAAATGAACATAACGCAAATAAGGACTAATCTGGTGCTGAATCTAGATATTGCTGTTGATGATAGGGATATTGTGCAGACTGCATCGCATCAGTACTTAGAAAATAAAATTTGGTTGAACAGAGATAACCAGATATGTGAGTTAGGATTAGCCTGAGCAGCATTTGGTAAATTAAACTATTTAATTATATCGGACCTACCTATATGTTTCAAAAGAAAAATGTTTGACTAATGTGTATTACCTATACTAACTTATAGAGCGAAACCATTCACACTTACAAAAAAGGTACTGAATTTTGCGTGAGACTGTGAAACATTTGCGTGACTCATATGGGCCATGGAGCGCTAAATGTTGGGTGTTCCGTTTGAGAGATCGAACTCCAAACAAAGAAATACGTCGTGGCATAAAAACAATAAAAAAAAACTCATCAGTAAAACGGAATTAGGCAGACCAAGACTAAAAGCACTACGAAGCAGAGGACGTCCACCAACTAGATGGACTAATGACCTGAAGCGTGTTAGCAACATATATTGGAAAATGAAATAAAATGTCTGAATAGTCGACAAAGCTCAAAGAGTTTTACTTATATTAGCCAAAATCAATTGACTTCTTCTTCTTAAAGTGCCCTATCAAGTCCCCTTGACGTTGACGATTAACATGGCGAAACTGTTTCTGTCTCGAGCTATTCTAAATAGTTGCTCAGCTTTCTTTATTCCTGTCCACTCCCTGATATTCTTCAACCAAGAGGCCTGCTTTCTACCAATTCCTCTGCGTCCTTCGATTTTACCCATCATAATAAGTTAAAGAATATTATATCGGTCTCCCCTTACTACGTGTGCAAAATAGGCCATCTTTCTACTTGATGTTATCAAGCAGCTCGCGAGCAGCATTTGCTCTCTCAAGGACTGCCACATTTGTCAGCATAGCCGTCCATGGAATTTTTAGTATACGTCTATGCAGCCACATTCTAAAGGCCACCAGACGATTAACGGTGGATATTTTTAATGTCCATGCTTCGACGCCGTATAAGAGGACTGACCAAATGTAGCATTTAACCATGCCCTTTCGAAGTTGAAGTTGCAAGTTATCATTAGAGAAGAATGACCTCATTTTTAAAAATGTCGTGCGGGCTATCTCGATTCTACATTTATCTCTTGATCTGGATCTAGTTGTTCAGTAATATGGCAACCGAGATATTTGAAACTGGACACTTGTTGAATTATATGACCATCAACATATAATCGTGCATCTTGATGTGCTAAACGGCTAAACACCATGTGTTTTGTTTTTGAACAGTTTATATTTCAGCCAAACTCTCTACCCACTTTATCAATGGCATTTACAAGACATTGTAATCCATTCATGTCATCACTTAAAATAACTGTATCGTCTGTATATCTGATTGTATTTATCAGAATTCCATTAACTTTCACGCCCCATTCCAAATAATGCAGCGTTTCTTTAAATATTCTATCTGAATATAAATTAAATAACAGTGGGGATAGTATACAACCCTGTCTGATACCTCTTTGTGTTTTACATATTTCTGTTGATTTTCCGTTTATGCTAGCTGTCGCTGTTTGAGGCCAGTATAACTTTTTTATGAATCGTATGTCTTGACTATCAACTCCTTTATCTTTTAATATTGTAATTAATTTGTGCTGCTGTACTCGATCAAAGGCCTTTTCATAGTCAATAAATCCAGCAAAGACGTCTTTTCTTTGATCTCGACATTTCTGCAGTAATACATTTAGTGCAAAAAGGGCGTCCCGCGTTCTCAGTCCATTTCTGAAGCCAAATTGTGTTTCATCCTGATCTTCTTCACATTTATCTCTGATTCTACTGTGATATTTGATATCTGATATTGTCAAAGTGTGGCTTATAAGGCTTATCATTCTGTAATCGCTACAGTTTTTCGGACGTTGTTTTTTTGGTAGGGTTATGAATTCGGACTTTAACCAATCTTCAGGGATATCACCAGTCGAATAAACATCATTGAAAATTTTGACCAGTATTCCAATGTTCTCCTCATTTATAAGCTTTAACATCTCTGTCGGTATGTTATCAGGGCCAACGGCTTTCTTGTTCTTTGCTAACTTTAAAGCATGCAGTATTTCTGATTTTAGTATTTCTGGTCCTTCACCTTCAACTAAAGTCTCCGGTTCTTCGGGTCTATCATCATTATACAGTTCACTTATATAATTACACCAGGTTGTTCGAATTTCATGTACGTCTATTATCATTTTTCCCGACGAATCGGTTATAGTATGTGGAGTTTTTTTATGATAAAGACCAGCTACTTCGCTAACGTTTTTAAACCTATTAAACGTATCATATTTTTTATTCAACTTTTCTATTTCCTTTTATTTGACCTCCATCCATTTTTCTTTAGCCACCTTTATTTTTTGTTTAATTAGTTTCTGTTTTTCCTTATATTCTGTCTTGTTACCTTTCAGTTTCCTTCTCCGTTCCATTAATTCCAGAATTTAATCAGTCATCCATTGTTGTTTTTTGTGCCTGTGTAATGTTGTTGAATATTTTTCTATTACTTTCAAGGTAAGATCTTTAAATGTGTTCCATATTTCTGTGTTATTTTCATTATTGATTTCTTTAGCTCATTGTTTAAGTAATTTTCTATTAACGTTTTGTTGGATATTGAGATATTTTATTTTGGTGTCTTGGGGCTTTCTTGGTATTTTTTGAGCTTAACTTTGATGTCAGATATTACAGGGTTATGGTCTGAACCGATATCTGCACCAGGATATGTCGGTACTCTGGTGACGTCATTCTTAAATCTCTTGTTTACCAGAATATAGTCTGATTTCTAATCATATGTAGTGAATTATCTCCTGGTCCCCTCCATGTGTATAATCTTCTTTTGTGTAATTTGAACCATGTATTTGCGATTATAATGTCATGTTTTTGACAGAACTGATATAATCTATCGCCTCTTTCATTGCTCTCCCCTTATCCATATTCACCTACCAGGTCAGATCTTCGGCCGTGGCCAATTTTTGCGTCAAAATCTCCAATAATATATGTGACTTCGTTACTTTTTAGATTTTTAAGTGTCTGTTTTAATTGGCTATAGAATGATTCGACATCATTGTCATATTTCTTTTCTGCAGTAGGGGCATATATCTGGATAACAATGACATTAAATGGTTTGTTATTTAATTGGAGTATTGCTAGTCTGTCGTTCACTGGTATAAAATTTTTTACATATTTCTTAAATTTAGACGTTATAAATAAGCCAACTCCATTCCTATGACGTGTGTCATCTTCTACACTTCTAGAATAGTATAGTGTGCCTTCATCTTGTTCACACATTCCCGTTCCAGGCCACCTGAGCTCACTGATACCCATTATATTAATTTTTAATCATTTAACCTCTTGAACTAAGTAACTGAGCTTGCCTGCTGCATAGAGGCTTTTAACGTTCCAGGTACCTAATCTAATTGTACTGCTAGACATTTTAAAAGTTGTCGTACTTCTAAAATTGTAGGGATTTCGTGTGATGACGACCGGGGAGGACCTACAGTCTGGTGAGCGCCCTTACCTGCCGGATTTTGGTTTCCGTTATCCATGATCAGTAATACGATCTAAACTCGTAAAACTCCTAACATCTACACCAATTAAAATTGGAGTTAAAAATGTCAGATCAGTTGGTAAACTTTTTTCTAAAACTAAAACCCCTTTAAACCCCGTTGGAAAAGATCAATGTGGTTTACAACATCCCCTGTATGAATTGTAACCTTTGTTACATTGGACAGACTCGTAGATCCCTTAAAGGCCGACTAATTTCTCACAAGAGTGATATTAGATGCCATAAACATTCCAGTGCCTTAGCACAACACATTCTTACGTCTGACCACCGACCTGATTATGAACATGTTAAAATTCTTTGCACAGAAAGCAACCATTTCAAGAGAACCTTCCTTGAAATGTGCCACATTTCCTCAATCCTTCCACTATGAATAAACGTACGGACATCGACAATATCAGTTTGGTGTACCATTCTCTTCTCTCTAATATCAAATGAAAAATTTTCGACGTTATTTTCGTCATCCAGACTCTCTCATTGCCATTTTCTTTTGATCGTTTATTACCAAATTCACTTATTCTTATTTTCAACCTTTTACATCCCTTACTGATTCATACCTAATTACATAAACCTTCTCTTAGACAATGTATATTTTCCCTCCATGACTAATTGTCATTCTAAACTCCCAATTCCAACCTATCTTCACCACATATTGGTTTTGTAGACATTTCTACTTAACAATCTATTTGCTTCAGTGTTCTCTGCGTTGTTAGGTTTGCGTTTCTGTGTATTGCGCCTGCTCGTCTCATTCTCCCACAGAAAGTTGGATCAACTCAGAACTAATAAATCCACACATTCTATTGCAAGGAAAATGCCGGCAATTTGACTTTCGTTTTTCGAGTCCGAATCCGTTAGATGGAAATGCGCCCTAAAGTGAAGTTCAAAATTTGTTTGTTATAACAATTCAGCTCTGTGCCAGTGCGTTTTAGTCACTTTGTTATTTTATTTCTACATTTGACTGTTGTAAGTTAGTTTTTTACGTGTAATGTTGACGAGTTTTTTAGTAAGCTTGGTAGTAGTTTTTTATTCTGTCGTTCATTTGTAAATCAAACTTTTTCGCTTTGAAAAACACGAATGCTACTACATAGAAACTTTCAAGCTATAATTTTACCAAAAATTTAATGTTTTGACCACAGTTAACAAAGGGAATGGTGTGTTTGTTTAACACCCTTTATTCTTCACTCTACATTCGTAAGTTAATTTTCCATGTTTTTGTATAATATTACCTACCATCATTGTAATATTTTTTAGATTTGAACTGATGAAGCTTGTGAACACCACAAGCGAAACGACCTCAAATATACGAATGGAACTGTGATTTCCTTGTATTATTTCTCCTTTGACCGATATCCTCGTTGATCAAAAGAATTTTTCTTTTAAAACTTACTGCATTGTATATATATATATATATATATATATATATATATATATATATATTTATATATATATATATATATATATATATATATAAATATATATATATTTTATATATATATATATATATATATATATATATATATATATATATATATATATATATATATAAAATAAATCGTATGTCTGATTATTTTCATCAATATTTGTCCAAAGGATTAAATTTGATTTAGGAATGGCCGAAGATACATTATATACTCAACTTATTTGCCGCCCCATCATATATTTTATAGGTTAACCAAAGATCTTTGTAACGAAATTTATGTCTGGTGGAAATAATTTCATTACACGTATAACTAACATAATTTTCAAGAGCCTCAAAAGTTCTGAACCGAGTTATAACTTCAGAAACGGCCGAGAGTGACCCGTAGCGTCGGATTTGGCCTAACCCGACCGAATTCTAAGGATGATTAAGGTAATATTATATCCTTAATGATTGAGTGTATGGAACCCTTCAAAACGGATAAGACCGACCCTTTGTTTTCACTGTTTTATTATATTAGATACTCGAGGGAGAGTTGAGTGTTTGCGCCTCACCTATGATACGTTAAAATTTAAAGCAACATTTATGTCACTATCGCGAGAATGATGAAAATAATGACAGTTAATTTCTAAGTAAAAGTAAATATTTACTTTACGATGTTTCCTATGTTTATGGATAAAAATGTAAGATAGAAAGGGCTGACCTACTTTTTGACATAAATTCCTGATTTTGACAGAAATTTACAGATAGATTAATTCGTATATACTATCGATATTTTCTAAATGTCCTTGCCATTTTTTAATCTAGAGTGATTTTAACATCATTGGATAGAATATCGAATATATAACAAAGTGATCTAGAAAACCAATATACGATTGATATTACATTTAAATCCCAAAATTAAATATCTATATAGCTAAACAGCAATAGTTGGTGTAAAGAATTTCATTATAAAAATATCGACAATTCATCCTTTCACATATTGAGAACTTATTGATAGATCATTAGCTTATTATATATTGATAAGGTCGACTATCGACCCAGTATCCAATACACTTTTTTATTACAATTTGATTTCTTATTGCTTTTTCTAAACATGTCTTTTCCATCTCAATTTAGCTCCCAGTGTCATACCCAGGTATTAAACCGTGTTGACTTAAGAAACTGTATGATGATTAATATATATGAGTTATTGCTCAAGCTTTTTGTTGGTAAAATCTATATTTGTTGATATCAGTACATTTATTTAATATGCCATTTGTTTGCTCAGTTTGCCACTTGAACATTTGCAGTCTATAACTCATTTGTTAATTGAATTACATTGTTAGCAACAGCCATAATTGCTGTTATTATCAGCAAACGTAGCTGCAACATCTTGCTCTGAAACTAGCAAGTCTTTCGTATCCAGGGATATGGAACGGGTCCCAGTACACTTTCCTATAGTACATTTTCCTGCACTAATTTTCCTTAGAATTGAATAAGCATCTTCCTGCTTGCTAAGAAAATCTTTTTTTTTCTTCGTTATCTTTCGAATTCGAATTAGTAATCGAGGATAATTGGTCTTTCTTAGATAATAGATTTTAGCCTCTTAAGCAGAAGCTTTTCAACTAATTTTGACATATTCGGTAGCAAGCATATTGGCCGCCGCCATTTGGAGGTTTGTTTGGTTTTGAAATCAAGATGATCTTAGCTACCTTTCATAGTTATGTAAAGTTATTTAAACGTCTTCTTCTTTCAGTGCCTATTCGTTCCGAATATTGGCAATCATTCTGGCTATAATTATTTTATTGACTGATGCTTTAAATAGATTCGTTGTTGTTGTGGAAAACCATTTCCTCAGGTTCTTCAACCATGATATTCTCCTTCTCCCAATTCCTCGCTTTCCGAATACTTTACCCTGTAGGATTACCTTCAGTAATCTGTATTTAGTGCTGTTTCTCATTATATGTCCGAGATATTCCAACTTTCTCCTTTTAATGGTATACATCACCTCTCTTTCTTTGCCCACTCTTCGTAATACGGTCTCGTTGGTTATCTTGTCTGTCCATGATATCCTTAGAATTCGCCTGTATAGCCACATCTCGAAGGCTTCAAGTTTTTTCTCCATTGCTTCAGTTAGTGTCCAGGATTCAACTCCGTAATACAATATTGAGAAGATATAACATCGTAGGAGCCTTGCTTTTATCTCCAGATTAAGATTGTGGCTTTTAAAGAGTTTGGCCATGTTATTGAATGCACTCCTAGCCTTCTCTATTCTACATTTTATTTCCTGTGAGTGATCCCATTGTTCATTTACTGTTGTTCCAAGATAGTTATACTGTTTTACTCGGTCCACTGGTGTATTATTGATAAGTAGTTGAGCGTCTCTAACTTTATTTTTGCTGATGATCATAAATTTAGTTTTTGTTATATTTACTTGAAGTCCAAATCTTTCACTTACTTCATTTACTTTGTTTATTAGTTGCTGTAAACCGTTCAAACTGTCTGCAAAAATAACGGTGTCGTCTGCATAACGAATGTTGTTTAGGCGTTCTCCATTTAGAAGTATTCCATGTTCGCATTTTTCCAAGGCTTTACTAAATATTTCCTCTGAATATAGATTAAATAATATAGGTGAAAGTATACAACCTTGTCTAACGCCTCGTAGAATCTGGATCATTTCCGTTGGTTCACCTCCAAAATTCGTTCTTATTGTGGCTGATTGGTTCCAGTATAAATTTTGTATTATACGCCGATCTTTATCATCCATTTGGGCTTTTGTTAGAATATCCATCATTTTTTGGTGTTGAACTGTATCAAATGCTTTTTGGTAGTCCACAAAGCAGGTGTAAATATCGCAAGTCATATCTCTGCATCTTTGAAATAATACTTGTAGACTAAACAGTGCATCTCTTGTACCTACGCCTTTCATGAATCCAAACTGTGTGTCTTGTATTCTCTCTTCGCATAGCTTGTATATTCTACGATGTATAATTTTAAGAAAAAGTTTTAATGTATGGCTCATTAGACTTATTAGCCTATATTCTCCGCACTTTTTTGCTCCCTGTTTCTTTGGTAAGGTAATAAATTCTGAAAGTAGCCAATCTTTTGGGATATTGCCTGTGTCATAGATATTATTGAAGATTTTACATAGTACTCTTAAAGATTCATCATCAAGAAGTTTAAGAAATTCAGATTGTACTCCGTCTGGTCCTGGAGCTCTACCTTCTTTTAGTGATATTATGGCTGCTCCTATTTCTGCCACTAGTATAGGTGGTCCTGTTTCCGTAGGTATTGGGGGCTGGTTCTCTCTCTCATCAAAAAATAAATTTCTTATGTAATTTTTCCAGGTATCATTGATACTCTCTTTGTCCACGATTATCTCTCCATTGTCATTAACAAGTTTACTTATTCTTCTGGTTTTACATTTACCTGTAATTTCTCTTACCTTCTTATGCACGTTGAAGTCGTCGTATTTACTTTGGAGAATTTCGATTTCTTGGCATTTTTTTTCCAGTTCTTTCTGTTTGGCTTCTCTGATCTTTCTCTGTATCTCTCGCTGTAATGTTTTATACATGGAGTTATCGTTCTTGTTTTTCCTTCTTTCTTCCATTAGTTGCAGAATCTCTGTCGTCATCCATGTCTTATTCTTACCTTCTTCGTTCTTCATAAAATTGTCTTTAATGTCGTCTATTGTTTTCTTAAGGGATTCTATCTTATCTTCTGTGCTTTCCGTTGTATTATCGATTTCTTTAAATTTTCTATTTAATGTTTTGCTGACTATTTCTTTTACTTCGCTACATTTCAGTTTTCTCATGTCATGTTTTTTTACAGTTTTTCCGCGTATTTTTTTTAGCTTAGTTCTATACACGCCCACTAAAGGATTGTGGTCAGATTGAATATCAGCGCCTGGGTAGGTTTTAACACTGTTGAAACTATTTCGATATCTTTTGTTAACAAGCATATAGTCAATTTGATTTCTAATAATAACGTCTTCTCCGTTGTCTCTAGGTGATTTCCACGTATACAGGCGTCTAGGCGGTAGTTTGTAAAATGTGTTTAGCACGATTAAGTCATGCTCAGCTGCAAAGATACTCATTGTTTCTCCGCGTTGATTTCTCTCTCCTAATCCATGTGGACCAATATGTTGCCCTTCTTTTCCGTTACCTATTTTTGCATTGAAATCTCCCATGATTATAAGGAGTTCGTGTCTCGGTATATCTCTTATAAGGTTGCTTATTTGTTTGTAGAATTCTGATATTTCTTCATCAATATGGTCTGCTGTAGGTGCATAGACTTGTATGATGTTTGTGTTCACCGGTGACGTATTTATTTGTAACAGGAGGATTCTATCGTTCACTGGTATGAAGTTGTTGACTTGTTTGGCTATACTTTTATGCGTGATAATTCCAACCCCATTCTCATATTTACCATTTTCTGATCCTGAATAGTATACTCTGTAGTCTTCTATATCACAATAACTTGAGTCAGGCCACCTCATTTCACTTATGCCCATTATTTCTATTTTCATGCGTTCCATTTCTTTAATTGCGCATTGGATTTTTCCTGATTGAGCCATCGTCCTAACGTTCCAAGTGGATATCCTCTTCAGACAATTCGTGTGGACTTTTCTTAAAGGTGTTTTATTGGATATTTCACAGGGATTTTGCATATTAACGACCTGAGAGGCCCTGTGGTCATGGGAATGACCTCTCTTGCCGGATCTTGGTCTCCGATGTCCATGATCAGTATCCGAATTTTTAATGAGTTGTACAGCCATTATAATTGTACTAGAGATATCCATAGGGATCTTTAATATAGTGGTTTCTCGTTGCCTTCTATATTCTTATGCCGTTGACCAAACCATTGATTCTTCCGCCTTTGGGGCCGGTTTCTCAGCCCCAGGACAAAAGAGTGCCCTGCCACCTACCAACTCGTCCGCCCGGAGCCGTTGGTCGGTAAGTGGGGGACTGCTTATACCGGCAATCACTCGGTCCCTATCTGCGTTAGCCATTAAAATTGATGTTGCCCGTCCTCTACCGCGTGGAGGTGCAGATTCGGATTTTTCCTTCATCGAGATTAAGACCTTTCGGCATTTCCTAATCTCTCCAGAGCTTTAGAAGATTTAAACGTAACAATGCATTAATTAGATTGGTAAGTTTAAAACTTTTGGAACGCTGTGAAGAGAAGTCTATCGTCGATTTTGTCGTAATAGAAAACAACCTACCAAATATTATTGGAACCTACAGTATTAAAAACATCAGACCTTAGTGCCAGTTAGAAGTATTTATATTAAATATCAGTCAAGCAATTGCTAAGCAAAAGTTTTCTAATGATTTGAGCCTTAAAAAAACCTGGAAAAATATCACACGCAAGGTGGCTGACAGTTACTAATAAGTTGCTACAATTGTATGTTGGAACTGAATGTCTCAATTCTTATTTAATTATGTTAGTATGTGTCTTCCGAAAAGTGTATTAACCAGTTGGGTTTTATATAAAATTGTATCCTAGCTGTTTTAATGGTTTAAAACATTTATGGCAAATGATCCATTACTCACGATTTCTACCAATTGACCAAAGAAAAATTGCTTATTTTACCCATCCCAAAAATATATCACTCGGTATGATGAAAGATAAATCAAAAAATATACGAAAGCTTGGACTACGCAGAGTGTTGAAACCTAGACAAAGTCTGAAAGAAAGAAAGATCCGGAGATTCAAAATACCAATGGCTCCTCCTTCGCAAAAACATATTTTCAATGAAGATGTACGGGATATGATTGACTCTGGGAATCACAACAATAACACAATTCTTAAATTGCCCCTGTCATACCTAATTCCTGGAAAGAACTGTTAGATTAGTAACTTAAGCATCAGCTGCTGTTTGTGGGCAGACTCAAGGGATGGTTTTATTTATTCAAGATTGCAGTCTAGAATTATTATGCCGTTTTTTAACACATCAGACTATCAATTATAAAATGTATATCAATAAACAATAAATTATTTAGATTCAAAGAACTGATAAAAAAATAAATTTTTAACATCCATTTGTTATTTTCAAGCATTTAAATTTAATATGAAACCTAAAGATAGGGTCCAATACAAAAAAAAATTCTTACAATTTTATTATACATCAAAAACTTTTTCGCTCTAGCACTACAAAAAGTAATTACTTCGAATTTTTCGTTCCATCGTAATCAGCAGGCAGATGAAAAGGGTTCTGTAATTCTTAAACCGCTTAAATCAACTTCCTCTTCGTCAAGCCAAACTGCATCTTTAGACTATGCTTCATGGGGCAAAATATTGCCCTTTTGCACTAAGTCACTGTGGTCGTCCTTAACTCATACGATGGTATTGTGAGGTTTTGTCCGGTACGGTTGTGCTAACATATCCGCGTTAGAACATTTCTAGGCTAAGAACAGCTGATGTTAGGCTAACCACCTTGTAGCGCGCCGTTACCTTTTCCAAAGACCCTCCCTTCACTCAAATTATGTTACGTAATACTTAAACGACCCAAAAGACAGAAGAGAGTTAGTGAGAGAAAGAAAAATATAGCGAGAAAAAAAATAAGAGAGAGAGGGAGGAAGAGAAAGAGAACGAGATAGCGTAGGTTAAACAGATGGAGCATAGAAAATCTCGAAATGAAAATAACAAACTGAAAATAACCGTTAATTGTCGTCATGTCTGTAATCGAAAAAAATAGTAATGAGACGTGTTCGTGAAATTAAATTAGGAAAACTGATCCTACATAGGGATAAAAGCAAAGTGAATAATTAGGACTAAGATTTTACTTTAGTTAAATAGTTAGCTATTTGATTTATTTCTAATTTCTGTACACCTTTTTAGACAACGTATAATCAGGAAATATAAATTTCTTTCTTAACACACTACACCAAAAGACTAATGGTATTAAGTTATAACGCACCCTCACGGAACTCGCTAATAGAAAATCCGCAAGGAATATGTTCCCGATAACTTTTCCATTTAGTGCCTTATATTTTCATTTATTTTGTACCCACTACACACCAACTTAACTTATAATTTCATTATTGTCTATGTTGATGTACAAGCGAGAAGACGTTGATTTTAAATTTGATTATACAACACAGGATGATTAGAATTATGTAATATACAGGCGTTGTATATATAATAAGTTTATTATTAACATTATAATAAAGTAGTTTATTTAGTATTTTTGAAAAGTATTGTTATAAATAAAAAATATATGTAATAATAAAATTTTACCACGGCATTTGTAGAAATTTTCTAAAGTAGTCCAAGTCAACAGCTTTTTGTCTTTTTTATCTAAATCTAGTTAATGTCTGTATCACTAAACAGAGAATAAAATAACCTTTTATATAAGCTAGCAAACAAAATCTTTTAAAAATTATATATCTTAATTATAAAACAGGCATCTGTTTTAGAACTAAGATATAAATAAGGATATTTTTGTACTCCAATGAAAAGTGCGTCATAGTATTTAAAGTGATTTCAAGAACTGTTAATCTTCAATAGATTTGAAAGGAAAAATCTAGTTATAAGAATTTTCCGAAACAATGAGTATTAAAAATTAAAATACAGTTTTGGGTTTTTCCTAATATTAGAATTTATTTATAAGCGATTTTACTTGGGGATAATTAGTAAATAATAGGATGTTAAGCAGTTATTTACATAATTTGGTTATGAATAATAAAGAGGAATTTGTTTTTAAGACCTCCGACAACAATAAACTTTGACTTACGGGTATTCCAAATTCTATGACGTAGATTTTGTTTACAAGATAGAAGTAGGTATACTTCATCTAATTTACATACCGATGCACGTCATTATCTACGTCAGAGATCGAAGTTGACATAGTTGCCAAAGTATAAAAAAATCCTGAATCAATTTTAAATCAAATAGATCACATAATTATTACGTGACATTTTTGAAATAAAACACGCTAATTTTGTTCTAAAAAGAACAGATCTTATTAAATAGGTAAAAATATAAAACAAGAGGTATTCACTTTAAAATTCAACATAATAAAGTACAAAAAGTGTCAACACCGCAACTGTCAAATAAGTGTTATCAATTTATGCCAAAATTTCACCTTCTTTCGATTACAGTTACACTGTGTTCCGAACAAATGTTCTTCATAAAAACGCTTTATAATGCATTTATACAAATTAAATGAAAAATCGTATTATATATTTCTTTAAGTTAACATTCATGTAAATTTTTAAATATTATTTCTATGCGAATAAAATAAAATATGTCTAGTGGATGTAATGTACTCATTACATATGTCAGTGTACTCGGCAAAGTGATTCTAAAAAAGAACACACCTATCGCCTAAATATTTCGTGTTGGTATCATGTGACTTGACGGGCTATGACGCCGATGACGTGCATCGGTATGTAAATTAGATGAAGTGTAGATAGCATATTGTGTGCATAGCAAAAGGAAAGGAGGAGACAGATGAAAAGAATTGACCAAAAGAAAGAAAAAAAATATGCTTCATATTTTAGTGTTAATGAAACAAGGAGAAGATTTTATGAAATGGTGTCAAAGAAAATGAGAGGTTTGAAAAAAAAAAGAATTGTAAAGAAGAGTTCGACTCGAGATTTGGAAGAGAATATTTGTTTTAATTTTCTTTTTAAAATTATTAAGGAAAAATAAATTTTGGTGTTTTTGTTTGTTGAACAAAAAATAAATGATGAGAAAAGTCGAAGAGAAGTTTTTGTTGTAGAACTTAAGAAGTTCTTCTTCTTATGGCGCTGTCTCCTTTCAAAGGTTGGCGATCCAAATGGCAATTGTAGTTTTGGAAACTGCTGCGCGAAAGATTTCTGCGGATTAGCGGTCGAACTATCTCCTCAGGTTTCAGACCTGAGACCCTTTCAGGTCTATTGATCTTTTGCCATGTACTTTTCCTTCCAGTATATCTTGAAGTAATTCATATCTTTCGCCTCATAACATGAGTATTGCATTTTCCTCTCGTTGATCATTCTTAATAATTCTTTTTGTTTACACATTCGACGAAGTACCTCAAAATTAGTAACTGTCTGTATCCATGGAATTCTCAACATTCGCCTGTACATATACATCTCAAAGATATCTATTCTTTTTTCTATTTCAGAGTCTATTGTCCTACTTTCACAGCCATACAGTAAGACAGAAAAAAGTAACATCTAATAATTCGGAGTCTAACCGGCAGGCTAAGGTGTAATCATGTAAAAAATGTTTTCATGATCATGAATGTTTTCCTAGCTTGTTCGATTCTTGATAGTATTGCTTTTTTTGAATTACACTGCCTCTTGATATTTTCTCCCAAATATTTTATGGAATTTACCTGTTCTATTATTTTACCCTTGGCATACACATGTACGTTTATTGGTGTCTAAAAATACCAAAGTTTTAGTTTTCTAAACGTTTAGATGTGATGAACTACCGCATTTATTATATTTTGTAGTTCTTGTGCGTTGCTTACTATTAAGACAGTAACATCAGCATATCTGATGTTGTTTATGCTGATTCCGTTAATCTTTATTCCGCGTTGGACCTGGTCTAATGCTTCTCTGAATATAGACTCCGAATACAAATGAAACAGTAGCGGTGATAAGACGCAACTCTATCTCACTCCTCTTCAGATTTGTATGTCTTTGAATGTTGTGTGCTTCTACTTCAATTGTTGCCGTTTGGTGCAAGTATAGAACTGACATAATTCGTCTTGTTTGTCAACTCCAATTATTCTCAGAATTTCTATCATCTTTTGATGGTTAATGCAGTCAAATTCTTTTCGATAGACAATAAAACATGCATATACATCTACATTAATGTCTGCATCGTTACGTTATTTTAATTTTTTTTTGTTAACGCTACGAATGTTGATTTTAGCTAGTCTGTTGGTATTTTACCTGTGTCATATATCTAATTAAATACTGCTGTTATTAAGTCTAGGTTTTTACTTTCGTTATCTGCAATTAGTGTTAGTATTTCAACCTGATATTGTCTGGACCAGTGGATTTTTCATCTTTCTGAGATTTTACTGCGTAAATCATTTCTTCTTTGGTTATTTCTGGGCCTTTTTCATTTACTCGAATATTTGTGGATGGTGGAGAACAAGGTCTATCGTCGTCAAAAAGAGTTTGTATATATTCTTTCCATCTCTCTAATTTATCTTCTGTACCCATGATTATTTCGCTATTGTCATTTTTTAATATTGTTTTTTGTTTATTTTTGTGTCTATCTATTACTTCTTTTACTTTTTTATGACTATTAGATATGTCGTATTTTTCCTGAAGTTGTTCGATTTCTAGGCATTTTGTTGACAACCAAATTTTCTTTCGCCTCCCTGCACTTTTTTGTAATGATTTTAATGATCCGCTTGTATTCTATTGGGCTTATTTTATGTTTTGGTCTTACGTTCATGAGGTCCATCATCTCTTGCGTTTTCCATTCTTGTTTTTTGTTGTGTTTTATGAACTCGATGTCTTCTTTTTGTATCTTTGCTATTTTTGTTTTTAGAGCAGTCCATGTCACTTCAATGTCTGTCTGTACCAAGTTTTCGATCGTTTTTATTTCATCCTTAAGCTTGATACTTATCTCTTTTTTCTGTTCAGGGTTCTTCAGTTGTGAGATGTCTATTTTTCATGTCACTGTTTTCTTTTGGACTTTAAGAAATCTTTTTAATCCAAGTTTCATTATAACTGAATTGTAATTGCCAAGTACATCAGCCCAGGGTATGGTTTCGTAGATTCTATGTACTTTTAAAGGTGTTATTGAACAAAATAAAGTCAATTTGATTTCTAACAATTCTGTCTTTTCTGTCTGCAGGTGATTTCCATATGGATAGCCTTCTAGGATGTTGTTTAAAGAAGGTATTGGCTATTAGCAGATTGTTTTCTACCCAGAATTGTGCAAGTCTATCTCCTCTATTATTGCTGGTGCCTAGACCATATGCTCCTGTGCGGCCTCCATTAGCACCACGACCAATTTTAGCGTTAAATTTACCCATGATCCTTGTTATCCCACATTTTTTTGTCAATCGCATTATTTCATTTATGTTGTTATAAAATTTTTCGATTTCTTCGTCTGACTTGTCACTTGTTGGAGCATAGAACTGAATAATATTTAGTTTTCTATGAGTTGTTTGTAATTTCAACATTGCTACTCTATCATTTAAAGGTATAAAGTCTGTGAATGATTGATCAATTTTGTTCAACACAAATATAGCAGTTCGACATTGATGTTCTGGATCAGTTCCATCTGAATAATATATGTATCCATTTTTTGTTTTTTGCACTCCTGAACCAGGCCATCTTACTTCACTCATCCCCAAGATGTTTATTTTCAGTCGTAACATCTCGGCTTCAGTGTTTTCCAGTTTCCCGAACATAAATTAGCCGCGTACGTTCCAGGTGGCAATGCGTACTATTTTGTCAAATATTGGTATTCTCTGTCCACTTTCTGGGGTAGTTGACGGGGAGATTCTTTGCACGCTCTCCCCATTTAACCCATTAACTGCCAATTTTTCTTTTCTTGCTAATATCGATTTTTTGAATACTGATGTATAATTATTTGACAAAAATAGACTCCATTGGTATGTATTTATAAAATCTGTCATTTTTTGACGTTTTTTATCGTGGATCCCCAATTGGGGATCATGGCATATACTATGCTTAATAATAACATAAGTACAAGGTTAGTGCAAGGTATATTTTTATTACAAAATATTGACAAAAAGCAATTAGTTTGAATGCCAAGCAACTACACATTCTACATGTAAACCAACATTACATTTAGAACACTGTTTTCTTACATTCGATTTGCAGACCGCATATTTCCTTTGCTTGCCTTCGGGAGTCCTTTCAAGATAATGTCCAACTGGATCTCGTCTCACTGGTTCAGGCACACGTTTTTGAGATTTCATTTTTAAAGATGGTCTTCCAAGCTTTTTTGGGTCTGAAAGTGAATTCACCCTTAAAAGAGCTTTGGCTACAGCTCTCCTGAAATCAAGTAATGGAACACTACCATTTGCAATAGAATAGACTGCGTGAGCATTTACTAGAGCCATATCAATAACGTTTGTAAATAAGGGGAAATACCATCGCTTTGCTCTAATTTTAATTCTATATTTTTGGATATTCCAATCTAATTTGTCTACTCCCCCCATATATTTATTGTACTTAGCTATAACATTGGGCTGAGGCAAAAGTATTTCTTTTTTTTCCGTTCGCGACCATCTAGCGACTTTGGCTATTGGCAGGACCTCTTCATGATTTGACAGGAGTTTGACACAGCTATTGTCTTTCCACACTACCGCAAATATATTGTTTGTTTGGTCAAAACGGTAATCAAAAAATCCCCGCTTCTCTTTTTTTACCTCATTGTCAGATGTCAAAGGACAACGGCCCATTCGGTTACTGCGCACTGTTCCAGAAGCGCAGACCTTCTTATCAGATAGCTCTCTCATAAGTTCATAGCTGGTAAAAAAGTTATCAAAGTAGAAACAATGCTCAGAGGGATTTTCGATAACCTCCATTTTTTTCAAGATTACAGAAGATCCTAGACTAACACTGGCAGCAGTATCGGCTTTTTTACCTTCGTATACCTCGGTATCGAAACAGAAACCTGTCTCTGAGCAGCACATCGCCCATTGTTTGAAACCAAATCGAATGGGCTTTCCCCTGATAAATTGTTTCAGGTAATGATGACCAAAATACCGCACCATTTGCTCATCAATACTCAGGTTGCTACTGAAAACTCCAAATCTCATGCATAATTTATTGAACCTGTCTATGATGGGTCTTATTTTATAGAGCTTATCATGCTCTTCCGGCTTGACAGGTATAAGTGAATTGTCATTGAAATGTATGTTTCGTTTTATTTCTAGGTAGCGATTTCTAGACATACATGTTCTTACAATTTGGACATTTAAATCTTCGTCTTCTGACCAATACATTTGTTCTTGTGGGAGAGAATGATATCCAGTCAATATGAGTATGCCTAGAAACTTTCTCAGACAATTTACAGAAAAAGTGAACTCATGCCTGTTGTTCTGGGCTGCATAAATCACACTTTGCCTAACAATATAGGTCATTAGTTCTTCATCAAAGAATAACTCAAAAACTTCGGCTGGTGATTTACCGCGAATTTCATCTTTAATTTTTTGCCGACGGATATCGCATGCCGATTGAGCTTCATTTGGATCAGCTAATACACTAAAATTGGCTTTTTCTACCTTTTTCCAGGCTGGAGGTTGACTGGTAGCAATTTTAGATCTCTTGGGCGCTTGGGCAGTTGTTTTCGATCTTACCCGTTTTGAAGTAGAACAGCTGGGCTGCGGCTGATCAGATTGGGGTATCTTTTTAACATCCGTGAGGCCGTGAAGCTCAATATCTCCTGGAAGGTCTAGGGGAACGGAATCACCTAAGACATCCTCATCTAGATCCTCAGAATCTGTCACGCAGTCTACGCGGTCTGGTGGAAGTTCAACGATGTCGATATGGGTATATTCACTTTCATCAATGTAGACATGATTTTCTGGATCATCTATGTAAGCCTCAAGCTCTTTCAAGGAGCGGAAAGGTTTGGAACTCATAATCTAAAAAAAAAGAAAAAAATATTACATGTGCCATGGTCCCCATTTGGGTATCGGAACACAAAAGGACCCTACAGCCACATTTTTATTATTTTTTGTGTGGCTGTATCTTTTTTGTATGCTTAAGACTCTAGTCTATCCACACTTTATAAACAAAAAACTCTTGTCAAAACTTATCTATCAAAAAAAAAATAATGAAAATATAGGTATGTAAAAAGGTCAACTTACCAGCCACAAATTTTCACAAAAAGCTAAATATTTCAATATTTACGCCACCAAAATATCGTAAACCAACAAAACCACACACGTGAATGTTCAAGGAACAAAACATAACCTAAACTAACAGAGTTTCATAATATGCGTAGTTGCCAAACGGTACAAAAAGCGAAATCCCCAAATGGGGATCATGGCAGCTAATGGGTTAAGGGATACCTCGGACTGAGGGCCATTTTTTTTTCTCATCTGCTATTTAGGTTTGTGGAAAATATAATGGGGTGATTTTTCCGTTACCTACCCCATCGCAGTACCACAATCATTGAAAGTGCTCCAGTCATACTTGTGGTAATCCAGTTTCAAGCCGGTTCAGGATCATTTCCTCCACGCTTTGAACTGATACTGATGATAGCTACTGCCCTTCACCAGGAAGCGATAGGGAGTAGGAAACTGGATTTTGGAAGGATAAAGAAATGGGACATGATTTCTCTCACCCAGATCATATAAATCATGTAAAAGTGTCTACTCGCTACCTTAAGAAATGCCAAGCCGATAGTTGCAAACAAACTCTAAGTTAATTTTTTGGTACATACCTACAACAAATTTTCTAGGGTGAGGGATGTCTTTTTGGGAGTTAACCAGATTTGGAGAGCTGTAAGCAGAATTTGATTGTTAGTATTTTATTTCGATAGGAGAATATTTCTTTGAGCAAAGATCGACCCATAACAATACTTTAAACGAGAAGAAACCGAATTTTAAGAAGAGACAGTTCTGCCTATTTGCAGATTAAACTTTGATATTCGGCATACGTTTGACTTATATATTTTAATTTAGTCATTAATTAAATTATTATTGATTAAGGAATTATAATTAAAGAAATATAATTGATTAAAGTTTTTTAAGATACTACACACTCGTACTACTGAAATGTTAAACCGTGCCTAATTATATTTTGCTATTGGTTATGTGTAGAGTATTTTTCATTTCCCACATTTTTTAAATTAAAACTACCATTTTGCACATTAATATTGGATGCTTCTCACTCTGGCATACAATTTTATGATTGTGTTCAACTCCGGCTCTAGCAAATTGGCATTATAAGAATGCCTCGGTAATTGCCGTAAAACCTTTACAAAACAAAACCCGCATAACACTTTACATAAGAGAAGAGAAAGAAGAAAACTTCATCGACGTAAATTAAATGAAAAAATCTTTAAGGGAAATAAAACCGGAAAATCGTATTTTTAAGTTTTTCGAGAGACATTTCTCTTGCCTTTGAAAACAGCTTTTTAATTAAATATATTTCAAGTCTTAACTAAATTTATCTCACAAAACTCTTGGAGGGTAGAAGCTGCAAGGCAAACACAAATTGCACTTTTCAGACTTACAAAAATTTATTTTACTACAAAATATAAAGCAAAGAACAAAAAGTTGTAGGAAAAGAACAACGGAAAGGAAGTATCTGAGTTGCTTTAAGTACTCTGTCTATGGGATGTTTTTCTTTTAAATCTCTTTTATAAAATTAGTTAGCTGTTTAAATTTATGGACTTATATTAGGGAGCATTGTTTAACTGTAATAATAGTATATGGCTGAATGCTTGAATATACGAACTTAAGAAACAAAAGCAGATATCAAGCACAGCTTTTTAGTAAACCTAGCCCAAGTATTTTCGCTCCCAAAACATATACAGCGGCATCTATATGCCAATATTTTTTTTTCAGTGAGAAAAAATTAGTTAACTTCGAGATAACTCGAAGTTGATGGTTGATAAAAAATGTATATATAAAGTTTTACACTGACTTCGTCAAAAATGTTGGGTACTCAGTACGTTAATAAATGTTTTTCTTTATTAACTCCATGAAATACACCAATCTGCCCATTAGGCATTAAGCATTTCGTATAGTATAAAATGCAGATATGTAGAGAGTACTAAAGTGAGTAGCCCTCTTACAATTCTAAAATTAAAATTTGATTAGTTTGAATACACTTATTATGTACAGTTGGACAAGTCGGACGGCAATTGCCGTTTTAGTCTACGCACTTCAAAGACGTTCCGTACATTTAGTTGTCGAGCAAAGCATTAGGATGCACTAGCACTCGTTCACAATATTTAGCACGAAAGCGTTGTATAGCTTCTTTCACGGATTCTAGGAGGATGACGTGTTAAATCACCTCGTTGGATACATAGTATGGCGCATAAATTTTGGCACGTAGCACCTTGTTTAGATATACCTGTAAGATGTTTGTATTGGAGACCGTAGCAGTGCCCCATAGCTGAATCCCATAAGTCCATACGGGCTTGAGGATGGACTTCTTCTCCTTCTTCTTCCTTCTAGTAGCCTCTAGTAGTAGTAAAATATCAGTAGTAGTAGTTCTAAGGCATGTTACTTCTTCAATATTAGCCTAAATTGTCGCACCATCTTTTTCTTGGTCTGCCAATATTTCTTCGTCCATTTGGTGACTTATCTCATGCTATTCGTAATATTCTATCTTCTGTCATTCTACTGATATGTTCTTTCCACTCCTGTTTTCATTTTGTCACGCATCCATTTATGTCTTCTATATTGCATTCTCTTCTTATGTTTTTGCTTCTCTCCCTATCCAATAGACTTCTCCCTAATATTCGTCGGAGTATTTTCATCTCTGTTGTTTCTAGCAGTCGTCTCTTTTTAGATTTGTCAGGCCTTGTCTCCGCCGTGTATGTTAATATGCGTCTAACTGCTGCTTTATAGATTCTTGTTTTTGTATCTTGTCGTAGGTATTTGTTCTTCCAGATTGTGTCATTAAGAGAACCCACCGCTTGACTTGCTTTTAAGCTTTGTTGTCGTACTTTTTCTTCAACATTTTTGTATCTAGTTATATCTATATCCAAATATCTAAACCTTGATTCCTGCTTTATTATTTTCCCATCAATTTCGATTTTCCACCGTAGCGGGTGTTTAGATGTTGTCATATATTTGGTTTTGTCTGCTGATATTATCATATTGTATTTCTGAGCTATTGGATTGAAGATATGTGTTAATCTTTGGAGCTCGTCTTCTGTCTGGGCAATTAATGTGGTGTCGTCTTCATAACATAATATTTGGATTTCTTTGTTCCCCATTCTGTAGCCATGACCTTTTCGTACTACTTGTATTATTTCGTCCATTATTATATTAAAGAGACGTGTCACCATGTCTGGCTCAGCTTTGTACTGGTAAACACGGTGTTAGTTTTCCATTGATCTTTGCCTGTATTCGGTTTTTGAGGTAGATGTTTTCGATGGTTTGTATAATATTAATTAGTATGTTTCTTTTATACAGTAGGTGTAGGACGTCTTCAACTTGGATGCGATCAAAAGCCTTTGTCACGTCTATAAAACATAGATATGATGGTTTATTGTACTCGATGGCCATTTTTGTGATTTGTCTTAGTACAAATACGGCGTTTACGCAGTTTTTAAGTCAAGAAAAATATAAAAGGCCCGTCAGGCTTTTTATACAGCCACTTAATCATAAGCCCCTAGCAGGTCAAAAAAGACCTTAGTCACAAAAACTGAGAATGAATGTCATGAAAATGAAGGTCATGTGCGTTTTTACGTTAGTCACAAGTTGAGAAATGGTGGAGAAAAAGCCGGTTTGATCTTCGTATATGTGGATGCCACAGTACAATGGTATACACATGTTGCTAGTGACTGTGTGTCCGTGTGTGTGTCAGACAATTAAGTCCCTCACGAGCTTTCCTAGTGTCACCTGCACCCTGGGGGCTCTGCTCATACAACTTCTAGACTCTGAGGCTCAGTTATTCTACAACTACAATTATTGTTTTTTTATTTTATCATGTAAGAAAAGCTTGTCCTTTTTTTTCAAGCTACACCGAACCAAAACTTAAAATAGTCCATAGCCAAGCATGGACTGACTAGTAGAGGATTTTTGACCTGCGACGGTCGAAGACCTCCGCAGAGCGTACGAGAACAAGCGGTTCAATTCCTTTCTTCTATGAAAAGACACTACAAGGTGAAGCTTTAAAAATTTTTTTGAAAATCTGTTTAAATTTAGTACAATTTAAACTAATGTGAATATTAGAACACTGATAGTTTTTTTGTAATGTCCAAATCTTCTACCAACTCGAAGTAATTTTTCTTCAAACTAATGTTATGTGTAATAGATGAACCGGTATTGATATTAAAATTATGTTTACTGAGCAGCAAATGGTGACCAAAACTTTAAAAGTTTGGCCTATTTAAATGTTCTGTTATTCTAGTAGACAACTTTCAAATGGTTTTACATAAGGGGCATCGCGATCGTCACATCTAAATTTGTGAACACCACTGATATCCAGAGTATTCATCCTATTTTTGGTGTTAATTAAAATGGAAAAAGTGTTGTATGACTTGAAAGATTTATCAGTTCTGGACCTAAAATAGCTTACCTTTAGTAAGTAGATAAGCACTGTTTTAAGGTTATAATGGGGCAGTGATGTGATGAGGCAAATGGAATATGATAGGAGCTAACAAAGTAAAATAACAGGCGAAAAGCCTGGAAAAAACGAAATGTGGTCATTTGTTTTATAAAGTCTGTAGTGAAAATAAAGCAATGGACGTCGTTGGCATCTTCGTATACATAAAACATAAAAACAATATTATGTCACCATTAGTAAAATGTCTCCCTAGTAGAGTAGCTTTCTTATCATTAAAACATAGTTAAACATTTACTTTAAAAATCGTATAAGTATATGTCCCAACAAGCATGCGACCCAATGCTGACTATAAAATAGAGGAATTCTACAAGGATATTACTTTAGCCCTAAATGATACAATAACAAACTATGAGAAGGCAGAAAAGACAGGAATATTACTAAAAAAATTCGATTTAAAAAACAGGAAAAAGCACGTTGGCCCGAATAAATGACGGGTGGTAAACCCAAAAAACTACAGTGTGGAAAACACCAGCAGACAGAAAAAGCAGAAATAGATCCCCTGGAATTTGCTGCAGGAGGCTTAAGCTCAAAACCAACGGAACTGGAAGAAAGTAGGGGAGGCCTATAGCTTTGGCAGCAGAAGGCTAGATGATGATGGTGAAGCACTGTTTAACGTTTCAATCAACCGATTGAATGTGACACCAAGCTCCGCTTGGTACTTGTCCCCTGTACTATATAATTCCAAAGAGACCTCTCTACATTATAGATATGTTTAGTAGCCGCGCTACTCTATATAAGCCGATACGAATCTTTATTCGTTCTTTTTAACTCTACTGCAATTGCTACAATCATTCTTAAATTGGTTAGTGTTTTGGCCGTATACACGGGTAAGTATTTTTTTTTTCTAGTTTAAGGCTTCTGTTTTTTACTTGTTTTACATTGCGTGGCAGATACTTTCTTTCTTAAAATACAGCTGAAATCATTTTAACTTTTATTTTTTTTCTTACTGTATATATGTACCTATTTTCCCTTACTTTCCTTAATATCTTACTAATAAAAATCTTTTCTTACATACTTATTTTTATTCATGCCACGCTGTGATCAGATATTTTATTGAGATCGTTTCTCTCTGAATATTCAGCTTTATTTCTGATCATGCTTTTCTTTCGGGAGAAAACTGATCTCTGTTAGAATTTTCTAGCCACTACCGTGGGAAGCAAGAAAACAGCTAACTACAATACCTTGGGCAATAAATGGCAACCAGCTACAAATTCACTGTTGCATAAGAACGGAATTTGAAATCCATTTAGTAACATGGGAAGACAATGAGTGCCATTATTTGGACCAGCAACTCCCCTTAAATCCACCGACAGCGGCTAGCTTCAACAAGGATTGGAACTCTACTTGAAATACTGGACAATTAATTTCGAACAAAATAAAGCTGAGTACTTTTCTTATATTTTAGTTATTCCATACCGGCAACCAGCTTAATCTATGGGTCACAGTTTATTTATCTTTACAAACAGTAAATTATTTATCTTTGTTTCACATTCATAATATAAATTTTGTTTTTTTTTTATTTAATAAACGAATATACCTTTGTTATGGCTTAATAAGTATTTTGTTTCCTGTAACTTTCTGGGATTGGAGTAGAGGGAGAATGAACAGGGAACGAACCCAGTGCTGAGCAGTCGGACAAGGGCACCATTCCGGTGGATTGAACGGTGGGCGTTTTTCTCTTGAATATCCTTAGGGATATTCGAAAAATGTCTCCCCTCGTTTCTTCCCGTAGTATGGTGTTGCTTAATGCTCTGGTCTGTATAAGATTAGACGTTACAACTGTTTTAAGCATGTGCTTTACCAATAAAATAAATATTTAATATATCTTTCATGTTCGCCATTGCTTGCTCAAAGTGTGTGTTCAACTGACTCCAGTTTTAATAAAAACCAAATGTTTTTTTGACGTAAAAACGTTTGACATGATAAAACCAAAATAGGATTAGAAGAATTTTAAAATTCTTTTTCTATATCTCCTACTACCAGAGTTACCTAACTATATGGTTTATTTACTATTTTTACTAGAAATAAGCTAAAATTTTACACTTTATTAGGTTTCAATTTTTATTTCAAAAATAAAATTCAAAACATAAAAATAAACTAATTTTAATATAAAATTGTTTGGCTTATTCCCAGTTAAAATGGTAATTTGTATTAATATGCATCAAGAAAATAGCTTTAGAACAATATACATGGTTCATATTAATTTCACAGTCTGTAAAAATATTAGGAAGCTTTTGAAGCTATTTTCTTTTTACATATAAAGTTTATTTACTATTTTCATTGGCTATTAGTCACAATTTTAGTTTAAAATATATTTATTTTATCGTTTTGACTTCCACTTTAGAAACCTTTTTGAAATAACAACGAAGTGAAAATCAAGACGTCAAAATAAACATACTTTTAACACTGTTTGTTAATTCCCAATAAACAAAAATAAGTGACGAGAAATAATATTCAGAATGTATCTTCATATCATTTAATTTAATATATTGTTTAGTTTTACTCAAAATCTTTAAAAATATATTCAATTTCTCATTTTACCCCACTTTTCCCTATTACTTGGTGTACTAGTCAAAGTTATACCCCATTGAACAAAAGACCAAATGTCAAAAAGTTAAAGTATGTTATAAAAGTTTTACCGAGTTTCCGATATTTATTATATATTAAAGAAAAAAGCAGACAAACAGAAAAATGCAGAGATTTTCGGGAAAGCTATTCGGTCTCTTATACCTGTCTCAATTGGTATTTACAGAACGAAAACTAATTCCCAACTTTCTTTTATTTCCTACTTTTCCATACATTGTGTGTCGGATGTTACACTGTACCGTATTACAAGTTTAAGCAAGAATAGGAGTCTGCCGTTGCGGGCGGATTTAAAGGATTGCACAAGAAATTTGTTTGCAGATAAAAATATAAAAATAGGTGTTTATTCAAATTCAAGTGATTAAAGTTTTATGATTCAAAATGGTGTAAGAATAATTAATTTCATGAAATGTATGCATACATAAACGACCTAAATAATATATAATATATAATATATAATATATAATATATAATATAATAGATAATATATAACATACAATATATAATATTTAATCTATAATATATAATATATAAAATATAGTATATATTATGCAAAATATACATATATAATATATAATATATAAACTGGTCTAAAATTGCACCCCTTCTTAATAAAGAAGCTACTACAGTAGCAGAAACATTTGTAACACATGTTGTATCAGGACATGGAGTTCCTTTAAAGGTACGTTCTGTTCAAGGATGAAATTTTAAATAAGAATTATTGCAAGAATTAATGAAAATCTTGGGTAAGAAAACTTGCACCAGACTTTTCCATATTCAACCAGATGAAATGTTTGAAAGATATAGTTGAACAATCTGTCAATATATTTCAGTATTTATCGCTTATAATCAAAAAGATATTGGGATATTTTAATTTTTCTATTCCTCTTAGCTTAGTAGTTTCAAACACGAATCAACCAGTTATTTTCCATCAATCATGATCACCGAAAGAGAAATCTTCTCAAGATATTATTTTCAGAAGATTGTCTCCCTGCGAAGAAGAAGTTTCTTCCTTGAAGTACATCAAAAATTTGAAAGCAAAATTGGAAAACGGCTACGAATTGGCTTGTAAAAGATTTAAGCTTCAAACTGATAAAGCTAACGCTATGCTTGACATGCATGCTACAGATACAACTTTTGAAACAGGTAACCAAGTATGGTTGTACAATTCTACCCGTAAGAAAGGACTTTGTCTGAAACTTAAATCAAACTACGAAGACCGGTACACAGTCCTGCAGAAAATAAACTATCTAATCTACCTCATCCAGCTTTCAGCAAAAAGTAAAGCCAAGGTACTTCATATCCAGAGATTAGCTCCATACCATGGTCACCGAACAATAAACAATCAGAATGCCCACTCTCCATGGAAAATTAAGTACGCGCATCTCGTTCGCGCAGACGTTCCGCCATCTTTTAAAGGGAACCGGTGTCGTTTATGTGGTGTGCATAGAAAAATTAACCCGGTTTAATTGACTTACGGCAATTATAGACATACTATACAATTATATTACCATTGGTAAATATAAAATATAATGTAATTAAACATAAATATAAACAATGACGTATAATATATAGACTCGGTGAACGCTTTAAAAAGTGTCCAAAACATGAATACCTTTGTTATTGTTTATTGTTTTGATACGAAGATGCATGAAGTTCATGATTTCTTACAAAGCATCACGAAGTTGATCTTGTGTTTGAAAACATCATGGACGTACTCCATTTTGTGTGACAAGCAAATTTTATTTTAAATTGTTGATAGTTATTTACTTACCGTTTTAGTAAAATGCTATACTATTTTATCAAAATAATTATTTCTCTTATAGACGGGAACAAAAAGAAATCATAAATATTTAATTTTAATTAAAAAAATAATTATTGTCATTAACATATAAATGAGCACGCCGCTGTTCTAATAAACATACCTTCAACCTTGAGCCGAGATCTTTCGGACACTCGATTCTATAGCGAGAATAGGGGACTGCGTAGTCTATATATTATACGTCATTGAATATAAACAATTACAGAACCTCACAAATCATATGTCTGTGTCATGTGTTTCCTTCTAAAACATGGAGCGCGCGCTGAAAAACTTCAAAGGCGGTATCCGAAAGTGGGCATTCTGATTGTTTATTATTCTATACCATGGTACTTATCTATTATGTTGGCTTAATCGGTCCGTGACAGATCAGCTATTCGAGACAAATAACTATAATTTTATTCGACATAAAATAATATAATTTATTCGAGAGGAATTACTATAAAAATGGAGCAGTGTTATGACAGTTTTGTGAGATTTATTTAAAATAGAAAAAATTTGTGTCAAAAACGAAGAAGTAATAAAGAAGTCTAGAATTCTCGAGATGTGATTTAAAAATGCTGAAATTTCAAGTAAAGCGTATAATGTAGAATATATAATATACATAGTTGTGGCACAGAATAAGAAACAATCAGAATGCCAACTCTCAGATGCCGATTTTGAAGTTTGTCATAACGCCATATTTTAGACGGAAACATAAAATCGAAATGAGAAATTTGTGACAAGCTACGACAGAACTGTAATTTAAATTTTTGGAGATTAATAATTTAGTAGATTTAAAATAATTTAATATATTTTTCAACTAAAAGTACGAATAAAATAGTGCATATTATGTCTGTAGTTGCCGTAAATAAATTAAACCGGGTTAATTTGTCTATGCACACCCGATAAAATGTCACTGGACAGAACTGTTTCCAATAGGTAAAAAAATAATGAATAAGGCTTACTCACAATCAATTTAATTTAACTATCAGACGACCGGTTTCGCTTTCTACAATATACAAAGCATCTTCAGGTCTCGATACAAAGTTAAATAAATGCTGAAATGATAAAAACCCATGGACGTATAAACACAGATGGACTCAGTCATTTACATAAAATTGTGAAGTCAAAATTATTTGAATATGTCACATTCTCAGCACCTCCAACTGTTGTAACGTTTTTTTATTAAAATTTCTTATTCGCGAGTCGCTGAAAATATTACTCCGTATTTTATGCTCTACAGGTGCTATCAAACCAAAATAATAATTTATTGGTTATATTAATATATCTAATTGTAATCAAAATATCAAATGTGCACATAGTGTGCATTATCATTTAATAATAGCGTATAATAGATATCAATCAATTATTTTATATTTAGAAGCACTGAAAACTATTTATAAATGGCAACGGTTGTTTACATTTCTCTGTTTTACGGTTCTACGTCAAACTTCAAACGCTATTCCATGTTTGTTTACAACGATTGAGTAAATAAGGAAAAATTGTTTTTAGATATTTTGGCTGTATTTTGAGTGATATTTGTGAAAAGTGAAATAAAATAAACGAAATATTTACATCCCGGTCTCTCATTTCATTTGTAAGTACATACAATTTACATTATTTAAGATGAGGAAATGAAAAACGTGTTTGTTTACATTTTAATAGGCGTACCATTGGGTTTATTCATGTTCATTAATGTATTCAATAATAAATTTGTATATATATATATAATTGTATTTATAATATAAAAATAATAAAATTGTATTTTAATTTTTCTATAAAGACGTGATTTGTTAATAGTTAAATTTTCGTTTTTTTTTTTTAAATTTGAACGTGTTTTTATACATTATTACTACTTCCAATTTTTAAAATCTGAATAATGACCCGCGAGTAAAAATTCAAGCACGCTTATACTCATTGCGGAAGCATCACATTCTATCGAAGCTTCAAAACATGGTGTGTTAAAGGTATCTTATTGCTGTGTCCATCTATGTTTATACGTCCATGTAAAAACCCATATTAGGGTGTTGTCTAATAAAGATAAACAAATTAGATGTTGTAAATTACAATAATTATGCCAATATTACATGTCTGTGGTTTTATTTCAAAATGGGTAAGTTGAATAAAAAGGTATAAAAAGTTTTAAAAGTTTAAACAGACAGGGTAAGGCCCACAAATTGTTATAAAATAGCCTATTAGATTGTTATAAATTAATAAATGAGCAAATAAATAAACATTACTTACATGCCGGTACTCTATTAATTGATGGATGGTAGAACATGGTTGAAATTACTATGTATTGTTGAAAGGAGAATTCAATTCTGCTATTGTAGTTGTTTGACAGTAAACGGGAAGTTCTTGAGGAGATAGATTTGATCCAATGAAGCAGAGATATGTGTGTGATTGTTTGTTAAATGAAAGTGATGTTATATACCATTGTGTTATTTAAAAGTTATTTATACTTGGTCGAGAGATATATTTATGAAATGTGTGTTATTTATTGAGTAATTGTTTTATGCAGGTGACAGTTTTATGACAATGAATAAGTTTAGATGTACAAATTGTGTGGGTGTGCAATTATTTTTCAACTTGTAATTATTCTATTGGCAAAATAGTAGATTATTGCAAAGTTGAGTAAATAAAATATTAGAATTTATACAACTAAGGACAATTTAAAACACACTAATACAGAAAACACTTAGAAGTGACGAAACAAACAATAAATTTAAAAGGGGAAGGCCTTTTATGCAGTACATCTCAGTCTTGGGCGCAATGAGTTTTTTATGTGTTATCTATTAGATTTTATTGGCAAATTTAACAGATGTAGGTTAGCATGTGACAGTACTTCTTCATTATTTATATATGTATATATATAAATTCAGTTTCTGAAAACTCTAGTACTTGTTGGTTTACTTTATTGCCTAAAAATTTATGCAACAAGTTTCAACAATTGAAATTCTTGTTTTAACTTTTGTCACAACTGGCCTAAAAATTGCCAAACACATTTTCGAGCACAGGTTTAGCTCGGCATAAACGAATATTATAATTTTCTTTTCGTCTGTCTTTTCTAGATTGTTTGTAGGGAAAAATATCAGTAAAAAAGATTTCAAAGCGAAGGCCTCATCTTCAGTCAAAACGTGTGGACAAGGTTCTACTTGTTTAGAAAGATTTTTATCATTAATTTAACATTCATGAAATCTGCCTTAAATCTCTGGCTCATGTTTGAATTTTCAAATATGCCTCCGTCGGTATTTTTCCCGTAACCTCTTACATCAATGCGTATATGTCATTACAAATAATATATATAATATGCCAATATATATATATATATATATATATATATATATATATATATATATATATATAACATATATAATATGCCAATTACAAATAATTTGTAATTGGCATCAACCATAGCCATAAATACTATTAAGAATTTTTTCAAGTAACAAAAATGGTTTGAACTGTTTTTTCCAAGGTATGTTATAAATACATGTTTTCCGTCCAAACTACCGATGCAGTTTGAAAATTGCCACATGTTAATAAAATCTTCAGTTGATTTGTGCAATATTTCTGTTGTCATTTCAGGAAGATAAATAGGTTGTAATCGTTTACGTATTTATAGCTTCACATACTTCATTTATAATTGTAGCAACTGTTGAAAATCCAACACGATAACTGTGCTCTATTGTACTGAAGCTGTCACCTGTTGCTAAAAATCTTAAACAGTACACTTTTTAGGAGAGAAACTGAAGAGAAGGTGGAGAAGTTTACGTAATTCTTATGTTCGATACTTAAGAGTAATCAAAACAAGAATTAGGCAAGCTGCACAAGTGCACAACATAAGAGATGGCAATGGGCTGAAAATCTTAAAATGTTTTAATTTTCATTGTTGTTTGTATTGTTTGTTTTGTAAAGCAACAAATTTAGTGAGATAAGAATGAACGTTCTGTAAATTTAGACAAATTACATCAAAAAATCATTTAGGCCTTTAAAAGCGTAACACCCGAAATGTTGTTGAACACCCGAAGTCAATAATACAAAAGATTTCGCTACTGCTTGGCTAAACGTGGGGGACATTTTGAATATTTAATTTAAAATCGTTTTAATTAAAACTATAAAATTATTATTTTTTAGAATAAACTGTTTTAGTTTATGCTGTTAAGACAAAACATGTGGTTACATGTTATTCTCTCGGACATACAAGATTAAATTATATTTTTTCTCAGTTCTTTGATATTTGTCATTGAGTAATTCTAAACAAGTATTGTTATATTGTTGGTGTTCCGAATACAGATATTTTAAAGAAGTCTGACAATATGTTTTACTACATTATACAATGTGTTTTACACCGATCAGAATATTTAATTTTTTTATTTATATGATTTCCAAGCTGCTCAATTAAAAAATCACTTACCAAATATCTCTAACTAACGTAATTTTTAATATGGTTGCGCTTCTGCCGAAAAATTGGTATATAGAAAAGTAATAAAAACTGCCGTTATCATAAACTTTTATTAAATGCTAGCTCACATGTAATAAAAACAATAACCGTAGCTTGAAAAGCTCTCGACGATTACAAGTTGTTCGAAAAGGACCACTTCACCTGGACAATCGCCTTTGAATAAACATCATTTTCCTTAGTGTTAATTCGATCGTAATTCCTAGTGGCCGCGTAAATGGACCGGAAACAGAGAGATGTCTGTTACTTCGGCATAGAAACGCTCCATTGGGAAACCCAAATGGGCAAACAACCACTGCTATCTGATCGATAGCGATCTCTACCAACTAAATTACTCTTAACGAACATCGGATAACAAGTAATTTCGAATAGGCCGGCTGTTTTTTGCTCGAGAGAAAAACATTTTAATTGTTAGTTTACGCCGGAAAATTAATGGTGTCGAAGGGCTAGTTTTCTGTTGAATATACACTATATCCCAACTACAAAAGAAAAAAGCCCCTCAGATTTAAAAGAAATTAGAAAAAATCAAAATCCAGATAAAAATAATATATTTATAAACAATAAACTTTAATATTGCGACATAAAAACGATTATAAGAGGTAATGAAGCAAAATAATAAATCATGGAAATGGGTACAGTTAGAAAAGAACATTATTTACTAAAATAAATAAAATAATTTAAACTGGAATCTGCTATTACAATATCCAAAACAGAGCCCCAGGTCCAGATTCTTCTTCTTGATGTGCCTATCGGTTACGAATACTGGCGATCATCATGGCAATCTTTATCTTACCTACTGCAGCGCGGAAAAGCTCTACAGATGTTGTACTGAACCAGATGCTGAGGTTCTTTAAACAATATATTCTTCTTCTTCCTTGACCTCGCTTTTCAAATACTTTTCCTTGCAGAATGGCTTAAAGGAGAGCATATCTGAATTCATTTCGCGTAATACGTTCGAAAAATTGTAACTTTCGAGATTTCATGGTGGTCAGTACCTCTCGGTTCTTATTCATTCTTCTGAGGGCCTCCTCATTAGTAACTTGGTCAGACCACAGGATCCTAAGTATTCTCCAATATAGCCACATCTCAAATGCTTCCAGTTTTCTGCACATATCTTCGTTCAAGGTTCACGATTCAACACCATAAAAAAGGGCAGAGAAGACGTAGCATGGGAGCATTCTTACTTTTGTATCAAATGATCCCCATCTTATTGAAGGTGGATCTATTTTTTTTAATGCATGCTCTAATCTCCTGGTTGTTGGTCCATTCTTTATTTATTATGGTGCCGAGGTAGTTGTAGTTTCTCACTATTTCGACAGGAGATTGGTTGACGTAAAGTTGACCTTCTGTTATCCTTTTCTTAGTAATTATCATAAGCTTTGTCTTCTTAGCGGTTATATTGAATCCATATTGTTGATTGTAATACTTGATTTTATTCATAAGAATTTGTTGGTCTTCTAAGCTGTCTGCAAATACTATGGTGTCACCTGCATATATGATGTTATTTACTGGTAACCATTTAGTAAAATACCTTTTTTACTTTCTTGCAAAGCTTCGCTAAATATTCTTTCAGAGTACAGATTGAAGATAAGAGGAGAAAAAATACAGGCTTGCCTCACTCCACGCGTAATTTTCACATAGTCAGGGTGTTCACCTTCAACTCTGAGATTTGATTTCTGATTCCAGTAAAGATTTCTAATTATTTTTAAATCTTGTTTGTTAATTCTTGCTTCTTTTAGTATTTGCATTATCTTGGCGTGCTGTACTCGATCAAACGTTTTCTTGTAATCAACCAGACATGCGTATACATCGCAGTTGACGTCTCTGCATCTCTGGAATGAGACTTGTACTAAGAACAAAGCCTCTCTAGTACTAACAGCATTTGTGAACCCGAACTGGTTGGGAAAAATTTTACTTTTACAGAGCTAGTAGATTCTCTTATGAATTATATTAAGAAACAATTTTAGGAGATGACTCATGAGGCTTATATATAGTAATCTTTGCATTTTTGGCTCCTAGTTTTTTTAGAGGGGTATTTGTATATTTGGTGTTTCTCCAGAGGTGTATATGTTGTTGAATATCTTTGCGATATTTGCTATTGATTCGTTGTCCATTATTTTGAGTAGTTCTGCTTGTATATTATTAGATCCTGCCGCTTTGCCATCTTTTTACCGTGTTATTGCGGAATAAACTTCCTGCTGTAATATTTTTAATCCATCATTTACCTTTTCTTCTAGCTTAAAGGTGTTATCTCTTTGGTCTTCAAATAGTTTTTCTAGATATTCTTTCCACGTTCTTATAATACTCCGTTTGCCAAGATGATGTTTCCGTCAGAATCAGTTATAATTTTTTCTGCTTTCGTCTTAGTCCTCCTGGGAGTTCTTTAACTATCCTATGTATAATGTGACTATAGTACTTTGACGGCAGAATCTTAATTTCTTTGCATCTTTCCTTTGCTTCTATTTTTTTCGCTTCTCTGATTTTTGTTCTTATTAATTATTTATTGTTTTATATTTGTCTGGGTAATTTTTGTCTTCTCTTTTCTCGTTTATTAGTTTCAGGATTTCATCTGTCATCCATGCTTTCTTCATTAATCTATCTGTCTTTAAGAGATTTTCCTGTACATTTTGCACTATTTCTATAATATGTTTGATCACTTGTTCTTCGTTCAATTCGTCTCTAATTGCCGTCATTTGCACGTTACACGTTAAGGTCCAGATTAGGTTTTGTGTATTATGTTACAAAAAATGAATACGCTGGCCAAAAGATTAGCCCTTGCATTTTAATACCTGCATTTTGCAAACTGAAATACTTCCTTACAAATTTAATAATTGCTTTGTTATATTAATTATTCTTAATTCGGAAATAATAAAGATCATGCGGATTCATATCTACAAATTACATTACGTATGTTATCACGGATTTTTGAAACATTCGAAAGAATTCTAAAATTGAGAATGAAAACTTGGATAACGCAAAAAAGTATACTATGAGCAACACAATTTGGCTACAAACAAGGCTGTGGTATAATGGATGCAGTCGATCGTCTGACTACAGATGTTCAAATTGGTTTTTCCAATTTCATGACAACAAGTGCATTGTTTATCGACATAATGTAAAAACTGCTTATGACAATATTGATTTAACCCGTAACTGTTGAGGTACATTTTTTGTTACTTGTATGGTGAGTTGGCCACTGACCCCAATTTGTTTTGCAAAATTAAACACTGATATTTGTTTATATTAAAAAAAAATTACGTCAATAACTTACGACGTTTATTTTGATATAACATAAATCTAACTGATATTTGAAATACTTATCACGCATAAAAAATTAAACGAACAAACAGCCTTAAAAACTGAGTTATAATTGTAAGTAGACTAAATATTATCCTCTAACAAAAAAATGAAGAACAAAAAATTTTTTTTTCTTAAAACATATACTAAACATTCAATCTAATCTACCAACACAAAAAAATAACCAAAAACAAAAAACATCATAATGGCATATTGGCGCTTTGTAACTAACACAAACTATCTTCGTATTTTTATCCAATGATCGTGAACATTTTGAGCACCTTATTTTTTTTTTAAAATAGCATTTTTCTGTTCATGAATGTCTGTTTTTAAAATGAAAGCTCATAGTTATGAGCTCAGTTGCCTTGGAATTTGAGAAATAGTTAGTCTTCTTTCCATATAATCCTGCACAAGCTGCCGAGCCAGAGATTTGATGAATTCATACCTCAACTTTTGGGGGTTTCGAGGTAGGGAAAAGTATATTATAAACGCATTGATGAAAGAAATATCCAAAAGGCTCGATCCTCGGTATCTCCATTAGGCCTCGATTTCTCAACTCAGTTATCACTTCTAAGAATGTAAACCAGATGTCTGCTGTTACGTTATGGTTAGAACCCTCAATACATTTACTACACGAATAACTGATTGCGTTGGTTTGTTAAATTTTCTTTCCTCTTCTGACAATGTTTAGTCATCACTTCCAGCACCTGCATATACATATTCATCCAAAAAGTAATAGGTTCGGGCGTTAGTTAGTGCCATTATCTTTAAGCCATAGTTTCGGGGTTTTTGAGGTATATACATGCGAAATAAACATCTTCTTCGAAAATTAATGAGCATTTTCATCAATACAAGCGTACTACTTTATGCAATTTTTTTTTGCTGTTTTCTACAAACATATTGAAAATTGATGAAATGGGGGCAAGTTTTTATACGTTCTTCCCTCGTAGTTTCGTTATCAAACCTAAGCGCTGTCAAAAGTACCAAGAATCGTTTTACAGACATAGTGCATCTAAAAATTTCTCTACCAGTACCGTCGATGGTGAATATCGAACTCAAGTCTTCCGTATTGGATTTAAATATAGCTGAGTAAAATAACAAACCGATAAACGCTCTCAGTTCAGTAATGTCTAAATCGTTTAGATCCGTTCTATTACTATCGGTATATTTCGTTTTAATCCTGGCAAGTTTTTCATCTGTTCTGAGAACAATGTCTTATTGTACATTCCCAAGCACTTTTCTGGAGACACAATTTTTCCAAGAGACTTGGCTTTCCCAATAACCCCAGGAAGATAAGAAATAATGTTAAAACTTTTAACATTTGAAGGTGGAGCTTCTGAAGTCCACTTGTATCGATTTTTGCCATAGTATGTTCTCGTAGGGCCTGGAGGTTGTTGCTGTTCATGTGGATTCTAGTCCGAATTAACCTATGAAGGTGCAGCATTTTGCGGGATATTATCTCCAACATACAATAGAGGTTCCACAGTTTCCGGTTTCCATTCAATTTCTGAATCAGTTTCGTGTTCGCTGACATAGTCGGTATCATTGTCATCGTTACCGTTGAAGTAACTCTCATCCGCGTCTAGAATACTTTGAGCCCAATGCTCGAACGTAGGATTATCGGAATCCATTTTATTATATCGTGATAGGCCCATTTTCAACTAAAAATAACTAATTATTAAAAAAAACGTTACCGGTGAGGTGGGTCACAGTGTTCCCACGGCGCTGTTATTTCCGTATAATTTGTAAACATTGTCCTATTTGCTCACGACTATCCCGCTCGATATCACACAACACACTAACGGAAAGGTACTGAGGCGGTCAAGTAGTCGTGCTAAATAAGCTAGGACTTATGTCACTTTAAAAACCTGTTGCGGCTCGTAGGACCCGCATCACCAGTTACCGGTTACATATACTGTGTGATAAACTTGTATTTCTTGTAGATCATGGATGTTTTCCAAAGCATTTACATAAAATCAGAGATCTCTTAACAGACAGATGTAAGTGTCAAACTAGTATAGCTAATCTAAATCAAGAATTTCCGAAAGAAGGTTTAAGGACTTCATTAAACTTAAATGTACTATGTAAAAATAATAATTTTTTTTTAAATTGATAATGGTATTTCTGCAATAAATTAAATTGTGTAATTAGGGTAACGGGTAGAGTGATTGGCGATTTAACTAATTGCCAATTGAATTAAAATTGTAAATTGGTATCTTTTAAAGTGAAATATTTTGTAAGGGTTTTTTAATATTATTAAAATATCAGATTTTATAAAAACTCAGGTTATTTTAATTAGAAATAATAATGTATATTAAAAATAAACACAAATTTGAAAATTTATAGAACTACACAGTTATTGGCCATACAAACATAGTTATTGGCATATAGAATTACAGTCATTGGCCATTCATAGAATTCCTAATTTTCTTTTTTTTGTTCGTGCAGGTAAGGCACACAAAACTATTTAAGTTTTTAATTTCTTGTTATTTCTTTGCAGAAGTACCAATATGGTAGCCTTTAACACAAAATAGACATTTTATTTCAACTTTTGATTTAGATATATTATAGGAACAAGAATAACACAATCCTGTATACAAAAGGTTATTTACAATTGGTTTGGTGTCGTCTGATTGTTTCACCGTTACATCTGAGAGAATTTGTATTTTTTCATGTTATGGATATCCCTCAGTTTCAAAAAATAACTTTCTTTTAGCCGACTCTCCAGCATGTTTTTCTTTGATGGTTTCCAAATTTGTACATTTGCTTTGGGATGTATTCTTCAAATTTGATGAATTTATATTGTTGCAGACATCATAAAATATGTTATCAATTGTGGGCGGATTAACTTTTACCTGTACAGAATCAGGAAATTGGTTTCGGGACAATTCTTGTTTTTCTTTGAGGACACCAACATCTAGTATATGTACTCTAACTTCACTTTTCAAAGTAGTGCTTTTAATTGTATGATCAATAAGTGTGTCTACTTTTAAAACATTTGTATCTGCAATATCAACTGTATTTACTGTAACATTTTCTTTATTCTTCACAACAGTTTGACATTTTTTGCTCCCGGAATTGGCTCTTGTGACAATTTTTTTTACTTTCATCTTGATTTCCCTGTTTTTTGACCTTTATTGTTTGCTGCTTTTGCGTCAATCCGCTTTTATTTTCGTTCTAATTTTATTTTTTCTTGTTCTGCTTTTTCTTCAATTTTACGCATGGCTGCATTTTGACGATGATGACGACGAAGTAAGCACGAAAGGCAACCTTTCTGTTTACTTTTTGCTCTTTCTTTCTGGGGTTTTTGGCTAAAAAAAGAATTTGTGAATTAAATTGTCACTTTATTAACTAAAGGCAGATTATTGGATGTCGATTGAATATCTTCTGTCATTGTATATTCTGTGATATCTTTTATATTATATGTAATATCAACGTTTTCTGGAAGTTGAATTGGAAAATCCGAAATTAGATTTTCTTCTGTAATAACAGGAATATCTTGTAAGTTACATATGATTTCATTGCTACCTACAGGGTTAAGTGTAATATCTGAAGGTGTATGGGTATCTGTGATAATAGAGGTATCTTGTATATCATTTGTGATTCCACCTGTCTCTGTAGTCTGAAGAGTGAGTAGATCTATGGTATTTTAAATTAAATTAAATTTATTAAGGAGCGATTTTAAATCTCCACTTGATTCTTCGCTATTATCGAAACTTTGAAATTCTAATAATTTTGCGGCTCCAACTGTGTCTACAAAATCTTCATATGTTATTGATTTTGTCATAGAAATAGTGTGATTAATAAGTTTATGCGGGTCATTGATCTTTCTTGAATAGTCTATTGCTTCAGACGTCCATGGATACAATCCAGATGCTTTAAAGCTATTAATTATGGAATGTGATTTTAATTGACTAATGGCTGTGTTTAGTACCAATGCAAAATTCTCTTTAGTAACTACTTGGCGTTTTCTTGAGTCCAAACTTTAATACTACCCGGTTCCAATTTGCCTTTAATGGTTTAAATGTAGCAATATCTGCAGGTTGTATAATTCTGGTTGCATTGGGATATAAAACCACTGAAATAATTTATAACTTTGAACAAAATTTACTGGTTTGAATGGTTTAGTGAGTTTTATGTCTATTAACGAACAAAATAACTGGAAAATTAGTGTTTTTCGCAAACTAGGTACTTATATAAGACGTTTCTTATGTATTCATAGAAGTTTTCATTCTTCATCCATCTGGTATCGTTTCATCCTATGCTCCATTCTCGTGAAACGAAATTTAAAATATTGCTTGAAATTCGTTTATAAGGATAAATAATCATTGGTGCTGTTATTTCTCCAGATGCTGCAAAGGTAAACCTTACCGTCAAATTAACTTTAGAGTGAAGCTATATCTGATATACATTTTTGCTTCCCTTTACAGCCAACACTCGTTTATTTTTGGGACACAAGAGGAAGCAGGTTTCTTCGTCATTTAAAATACGTAAAGGGTCTTGCAAAATATCAATGTAACCTTTACGACGCAAGTATTCTTGAACACAGGTGAACCATATTTTTACATCTTTTTTATACCCAACTGAACTTGTTGCCGTTACTGTTTCTGGAGTTCTCCCGCCGAAATCTGGGTGTCGCTTTAAATATGATCTTTACCAACCTCTTTCAGGCCGATTGTCAGTAAAAGGATTGGCACGTGGGTTTACGTCAAGAAAATCATTAACCGAGTCTTGTATATTTCCACTCTTACTGGAAAACCGTTGTCTTGGCATGTTATGATCCAATGCTTTAAACGATTCTCTTCCTCCAAACAAAGAATAGGATTGGGACCAAGGGTAGTTTTTTTTTGTTTTTTTTTTTAGTTTATTTTAGTTTTTTCTTTAATTTGTTCAGCGGCTTTTCGTTGGCTCGTGCCATTTTCTATGGCCTTAAAAGCAGACTGAAGATCATGTTCTGTATATTGTTTGTGATACGTTTTATCTTACGGTATACGGACGTTCCTAATATGATTCAATATGCCCACATTAGCACTAATTTTATAACATTTAAAACAATTGTAATCTTATAAATACAAATCCGGACAAAAAATATATTCTTATTACACATTACAGTTATTGGCCACCCTGTGGTTTAGTGATTGACAGTCGGCCAACCACTGGTTATTGTCTTTAAAAATAAGAAAAAATGTTTGAAATCTCTTTTCTTGGACCAAACCAGGCTGAAAAAGTCTAAATTATAATAAATATTTTAATCCAATTCATTATAACATGGACATATTTAAGATCTTGGCTACTCAAATTTACCGTCAAAAATGCATAACTTAACTATTAAAATCACTGATAATGTAAGATGTACCCCACTTAATTGCCATAAAACATTAATATACCCAGATACATAATACTATTAGCCAAGATAACACACCTCATGAATAGCCTTCCTCTAAAAATTCTTTAAAAAACTCTCAAAACTGGATGCACCTGTTAAGCTTCAAACAACACACGCCGTAACAACTGGATAATAATAACCGAGAGAGAGAATAGCTAGACTAAAAATACAGCAATGTTACCAAATTTAAATGCAAATAAATTTATTTCATTATAGTTTCTGAAAATCTTAATATTTCGGATTTTTGTGAAAGTGGCCAATCACTAGTGATCGGCCAATAACTGTACCCGTTACCCTATTTGTTCCCCAACCATCCATGGTTTATGTCTTGTGTGTTTTAATGAAGTCGCTCTGATCAACCCGTGAGTTTAAAACGTGTCCTCCCTGTAAATTCATTAAAAAAATAAGTTCTAATATTTGTATGTAATTACGTCGCAAAAGGTTCTCAACCAAGGCTAAGATACAAAAAAATTAAAACTCATCTTTTAAGTTTAGTTTTGAACACTTACTGTTACTGTCTGATTACACAATAGTATATTACTTTATGAGGTGGAGAAGCATGACTTTTCTTGACGATATTACGTAATAGAGGGCAAGTCAAGAAACGTCGCTTCATAGCCGAATAAAGTATACTATTTTTTCTTCAAACGTAAAAATTTTCAACCATAAATAGTACAATTCATATGCTATTTTTACTCGAAATTAACTGTGACAACTATCAAAGTCGTCTAGATGTTAGAAATTAAAATAATTAAGTCGTCGGTGGGATTTGCGTCTCCCTGGTTACAGTTGTTTGACAGTTGTTTGCAATTATTAAAGACCGCTTATTGTTGTTGCAACCGCAAGCGCAAATTTAGTGCGAAAATGGAAAACCTAAACGAAATTGAGTCCGCGGCTAATGATGCAGTATCACGTTTGGAACCCTCCAAGTCCGGAATAAAGTATCGGTTAGCATACAAGCACTTCCAAGAGTGGTGCGATACAAGAGGAGTACGACAAGTTACCGAAGACATTTTACTGGCATATTTTAATATAATGGAAAATGAAAATAAATGGAAATCTTCTACAATGCGGTCACGATACTCTATGATAAAATCCGAGTTAGTTATCATACTCGCCAAAGGCGAGTGTGATAAATTTTTGTTTGAAGCGCCAGATAAGTTGTATTTAGAATTAAAGGTAATAGTACATTGTTTACCGGGTAGAAAAAGCTTAACATTGCTGAACGACTGTGAAGATTGCTAAGTCGAGGCGCAAGCCGAGACTTAGCAACACAGAGTCCAGAAATGTGGCTTTTCCTACGAGGTAAACATACTATTTTTCCGCAAATCGTTTAAAATTAGACAGATATTGATTGATTTAAAAAAAACGCAATCATTTTATTCCCAAATAAATGGTGCTTTGAAATTTCTAATAAAATTACTTGGGTTACTATGGAAACGTATTGAGGTTGAATTGTCAAACTTGACGCTTATAAATTTAATTGCTGGTGTTCTCGAAAGTAAAATGATAAGTGATGATAAAATTTCCATTCCTGGGACTCCTCCAGAGCTGGTTGAGGCAGTGAATACTGCTTCATTAGAATTATTGCCAAATAAATCAAGAGAAAAGTAGGAAAATGCATACAGACGTTTTATGGATTATCGCATGAGTAAAAATACGAGTTCTTTCTAAGAAAATGTTGTAATGGCATACTTCCTAGACCTTTGTTTAAAGATGAATTCTTCAACATTATGGGCCAATTATTCAATGCTGAAGTCAACCCTTGCACTTAAACACAATGTAGATATATCTACATACTCAAAACTTCGTTCTTTATTGAAACGGCAAGCTCATTGCTTTCGTCGGTCTTCTGCAACAATATTGGTTGACTCTGGAGCCGACATAACTAGTTTAAAGCGGTATGGCGGATCGAAGTCATCAAACGTTACTGAAGGATATATCGAAGAATCGCTTAACAATAAGGTTGAGGTGGCAAATAAAATATTCACAGTACAAAATATTCAACAAAATGACACTTCCACCCTGCATGTTGTCCAAAATGTTTCTCATAGTTCTAAGAGTGTTCCTCCAATGTTCAATAATTGTACTAACTGTCAAATTACTGTAAATATAACAAACTGATCTTAAAAATGTATTCAGCAATGACTTGATGTTTTCAAAATATAAATTATTTCCTTATAAGCAATGTGTTTACTATCATATATGTAGAACACTAACAACTGTACGGAAATATCATTTCCTTACTGTAAGGAAATGACATTTCTAAGGAAGTCCTGACTTTTTCTTCAAGAAATTTTGACAGGAATGTCAAAATTTCCTGGCGATTTGCAGAAAAAAAAATTATATTGCAAAGCATGTAGTATACTCTACTAAATTATAAAAATATTTCAGATTGTTTTGTTAATTGGGGTTAGCGGCGCCTGTCGATGCGACGAAATGGTAAAAATGAAGACTGTGGACATTGAGGATAAAGAAAATGTAAAAAATTAAATTAGAAAAATTAGATCTTTTACGATAACTGGTCAAAACTACATGAAACTGTTTAAAAATTATACATCACTGCGGCCTGAAAATTTCACAGAAAACCGATTTTTTATCAAGTACCAAAATGGAAAGTGTTACCGAAGCGTCATGGGAATACATTCGATCAGCACAGTAGCCCAAAAAGTAGCTAGTTATTTAAATTTAAACGATGCAAATGCATACACGGGTCACTCTTTACGACGAACTTCAGCAACACTTTTAATTGATGGAGGCGGAAATCTAGAATGCCTCAAACGACATGGGGGCTGGAAATCAAGCACGGTTGCCGAAGGATATATAGAGGATTCAATAAGAAATAAGGACGATAATGCTCAAAAAATTTTAAACCCTCATGATTCGCCAACATCGGTAATGATTGCTGTTCTCGACCATCAGTATCATCAACAATTACCAATGCGTATCAACAGTCGGGAACATTTTTGCGCGGTTTCCATTTTGAAAATGCCTCATTAACTAATTGTAATTTTAATATAACTATAAATAAATATGATGTTTAAATGTTGTTAATGACATTTGTATTGTTGCTTTGTGACATGTTTCATATTGTTGCCATGACAACATTTTTCCCTCCGAAGTAAAGAAATGGGAAAAAACTGCTGCCGGCGGAGACATCAAACTTTGACAGGATCAAGTCACATAAGTAATGTCATCATTATTTGACGTTTGAAGAAAAAATATTGATCATAACTCTGATCCTCTAAAAATTGATATTTAGTATTACAGTGTTTTTGATTTCAAAATTATTTACTTTTTACAACGTGTCTATTCATGTCTATATTTTATAATCGTTAATTTGTAATTTTTTGTTTTACTTTTAAAGTTGGATAGTAATGCTACTATCTATCTTAGTAAATTACCAGGTACGTATCAGGCTGCTAGTCAACTGGAATTAAAAGCGAAATAATTCACCTCCAGTGAGACACCGAACATTTCCAAATTGTTATTCTCGATTATCAGCCGAATTAAAGGCACAAACGTTCTGAGCAAAACTATGCTAAAAGGGGTAAAGAACAACATTCAGTCTCGACTTAATTAAAATACTTCATCACAATAAAGTTTAATTTAATTCGATACAGATGGCAAAAGCAATGGAGACTGTGTGCAATGCTAATTTCCAGTATTAGCTCCACTATCAACTTTGGATATTTGCAAGATTTGCTGCAATAAATACGGAAGTGTGTTTCTGGGAGAATTTAAGGGTTACGTGAAATTACTTTATTAAACCCGCAAGGCAAAGTAGTAGAACAAATTGGTTTTGCTTATGGATTTATCTACATTCAAGTTGAATGGAAAATATTTATCTAAACAGTTTATACATTAATTTAATATAACGGTACTCAATAATATGTTGAAATGTATAGTTATTTTAATGTAGTTCGTTATATTAAGAAAATTATTTGTTATCTTTTCAATTTGTGTTCTTATTAGATGATATTATAAATATATAAGACTACTACACAGAGCACCATTATTCTTTTTTTCTATATCCTGTCTCCTAAATTACCTTCTTTTCTCTTGAATTTAGGAGGTAATTTTCATAACCCCACATGTCCAAAAATATTTTTTTTTAAATAAGTGATGTTTCTTATTCGTCATTTAAAAATGTATTGCCCGTCATGTTTATTGTCAATCAAAAACCTATATTTCCAGTTGTAATATTAATTTAATAGTAGGTGTTTAAAACAAAAACCAAGTCAAGTCAAATTTATTGATCACATGCGACATTATACAAAGTACATGTATGAGACAAGTCAAAAATACAGACATAAATCTTAAAATTATATAAACTAATTAAACACGATAAAACATATTTAAAAACTATTTTAGGATATGGCTCTAGCTCACAAATGTATTGATGTACACACCTCCGAAAGTTTGGCTAATGTAAATTCATTCGTATATCTATTGGTAATTTGTTAAAGAAACTTATGGCTGCATAATGTGTGCTACCTTTCAACAAAACAGAACGAGGTTGTGGAAGCATAAAGTCATTGTCTCTGAATCTTGTTGAATAAACATGGTTAAATTGAAATTTATTAAATTCATAAATTTTGCTATGCAAATACATTATACACGAAAATATATACAGACCAGGAATTTTCAGAATATTGTTTTGTCTAAAGATGCCTCTACAAGAATCTCTAAATTTCATTTTATGCATTATCCTAATAGCTCTTTTCTGAAGTACGAATATCTGCTCTAATTCAGAGGTACAACCCCAGACTTCAATGCCATATTTGGCTATTGAGTATGCAAAATATGCAAAATATACTGTTTTTAATATTGATGTATGAAAGAAACGTAAAAGAATTCTTAATGCATAACATGCGCTACTTAATCTGGATTTTAAATTAGAAATGTGGTTTGACCATTTGCAATTACTGTCTAGAAGTAAGCCCAGCAACTTCGTGCAGTCTGTTTTATCTATTGCTGCTTCTATAGTGGCTTGATAGTTCAATAAATTATTTGACGTAAAAATCATATACTTTGATTTCTCTTCATTCAAAACTAATTTGTTGGATAAGAAATAACTTTTGATGGTGGATAGTATCTGTGAAGTTTTATTTTGCAAATTTTGATCAGACGTTCCTTTGACTAGAATGTTGGTATCATCCGCATAACTAATAATGTTAACCCAAGTCAGTGAATTAGTTACCAAAGTTATATCATTAACAAATACTGTATAAAGTAGAGAACCAAATACACTACCCTGAGGGATACCATATTGGATATCCAATGTGTTTGATTCGTTTATAAGTCTATTAGGTGTTATCTTTACTTTTTGTCTTCTATTCTCTAGGTACGAAGTAAATCATTTTAGAACTATACCACGAATACCAATCCCCTTAAGTTTTATTAGCAACAAATTATAATCCAAAGTGTCAAAAGCCTTAGACAAATCGAGAAATAAACCACACGCCTTCCCTCGTCTGTCCAAAGCATGAAACACTAAGCTGACGAAATTTGCAACAGCTGTAGTTGTAGACTTAGGAGATGTAAAACCATGTTGAAAATTATGCAAGACAATATGCTTTTTATAAATGCGTTCATTTTAGTATAAACTGAGTTTTAATTATCTTTGAAAACACAGATAAGAGACTTATGGCACGATAGTTGTTAAGGTCATCTTTATCACCACTTCTGAATAAAGAGATTACAATAGATAGTTTAAACATACTAGGAAATATTCCTTGTTGAAAAGAGGCATTACAAATATCCGTCAGTGGATCTGCGAGAGCATGAATGCATTGTTGTAATAACTTAGGGGAAATCTGATCAAAACCACAACTGTATTTGGATTTAAAACTTCCGACTATACTAGTTATTTCCTGTGGGTTAGTTGGATACAAAAACATAGAAGAACTTTTACGATTTTTTGAGGTCTTATGTAAACCCATCTATTTTAGTAGGATCCAAAGCAGTAAGTAACTTCAGAGCCATTTCAACAAAATGGTGGTTAAATTTGTCTGCTAAATTACTGTTATTATCACTAGGTACTTTTGAGTTATTTTGTTTCCCGACTGTTAAATTTACTAAATGCCAAATACATTGAATTTTATTTGATGATTCGTTTAACTGTCTCATGAAGTGACTACTTTTAGCAGCTTTTAATTTAATTGAATATTCTGCCTTTGCCAAATGAAGAACTGGCCAAGACTACTATTTTGCTGACGGATCGTTTCTGAAAGTTTTAGCTGATTTCTTAAATTGTACAGTTCCTGCGTAAACCAATTCGAACGTGTAAATTTTTTAGGTTTACATTTAAGTAGTGGAAAATAGGACCGAAATTATTTTTGGATAGTATTTAAAAAAGCTAATGATTTATCCTCAGCAGAAAGTGTATTAAATACCTCTAACCAATTTGTTGACTCAAGGGTTTGAACAAAACGATTTATGTTTCTTTCAGTATATAAACGGACTTGGATATGGTATATAGATAGTGACTTGGTATTAGTTGGAAGAATAAGTTCTGGATCACTAAAAAGACAAAAGACAGTTAGTAAGCGTCAACTTTTTAAGGAAAAGAGATACGCTGCTATTGCTCGTGGTTGTGTGTTCATAGGTTGCTTGGATAAAAGTAAAGCTTTTAAATTTTCTGAAGTTTGATTTGCCGGTTGTGATGCCGGTGCATTTCAGAAGAAATTTTATTCGAAACCCGAAAAACTTTTTTAGAACCTATTAGTTGGGAGGTTCATAAAAACAAAAACTGTTCAACGTCGGAGGTTCCGACAATCTTGCTTAGGCCTTGGTTTACAACAAGGAAAATCCAAACCAAAATCGACTTCTGTTATCTACCGATTTCCTCTTACCTCTGGGGGTAGCGTAACTGTGTATAAATCTTTCTTTTGTACCTTACTCTAAACTGAGTAAGGTTCATCAGACATCAAACATCAGATAGAGTTCGACGACTTATATCAAAACTAAAAACTAATATAAACTATGAGACAACAGAGGAGGTGATAGGATAAGCCAAATATCACTTGTTAAGAAGAAGGCGGTTCGTCAGTTTACTGGAAATTTAAAAGGTGCTGAAAGTCACTACAACTGCAACCAATCAAAAAGAGTAAATTATTTAAGTAGTAATCTTTTAATACGAAAACTTTACATGATTTATAATGCTAGTGCAAAAAATCCCCAACTCCAAGTAAAGTTATCAATGTTTCGTAAAATATTCTGCGGAGAGTTCAATGTTGGTTTTAAATCTTCGGCATCTGACGTCTGTCGGTACTGTACGATAATGGACTATAAAATTAAACGTGCTACAGGAGCTTAAAAGCAGATACTTTTTACTGAAAAAAATACACACAAGAAAAGGGCAAAATGTTTCTATGACCTAATGAAAAAAACAAAGAAAAAAAGAAAACTTTATGCTTTCTTTATACTTCCTCGAACCTCCATTTAACAGGCTTTTCATTCCAGATAATTAGGTCTTTACAATGTTTGTGTAACAGATATTAAGAATGACAACACTCCATACTTTTATATCTGGACCGAAGAGCAAGCAGGGCGCTGTTCAACCGAAGTAGCTTCTGCTCTTCTTAGTTATCTTTAGCAGTGGCTTTATACTTTAATGTACTTTTTAGCAGCCCACAAAGGCACCTTGACACATATTACTATTAATTTTTCTGTCAGGGGCCATTCTTTTTTACCAGTCTGAAGAAACCTACTCTTATTGATAAAGAAGAATAACTTGAAGAATATAAAATAGTTAGAACTATGAAGGTACTTGGAGCAGATTGGTCGCTGAAAGATATAAAGTTACTTGCTAATAATTATTTAAAACACTTACCTAAAATCAGTTACACAAAAAGAATTTCCATTGAGAAAATTGTGACAAAGAAAAAATTATAGGTATGGGTTAAAGGCAATGAATTCTATCGGTTCGGACCTGAGCTACACAAATATAGCCTTCTTAAGCAACACACGACTTGGAAAAAAATACTGGAAAATCCTCTTGAAGAAATTCATTTATGTCATCCCGTAAGCGCAGCAAAAAAGGAGGATGTGAACGAATTGTTATTTGTTCTTTTTGATGCACACTGGCAAGACATTGAAAGCCTTCTTTGGTACACAAACATTATTATTGTTCCAAATGTAGATGGACCTGAAGAAGAGGACGAAGTTGTTTGTGACTGTTTAGAAGAAGACTGTGCCCAACACTTGTAATAACTAGACTAGTATCTAAAGGTTTCACTCTATATGTTTCACTATAACATAAGGCTTTACTGTAATATTGTGAAAAAGGGTTACTATTTTATTGTAATAAATAAAATTATATTTTTCATATTGTGAAGAACATATTTTTTACTTTGCTTACTAGTTTGTCCAATACTGAGTCCAATCCTATACTAAAATAAATAATCCTATGCTAAACTATACTAAATTGATTTAATTAAAACACCACTTATCCAAAACTGTTATGTTCATAACCCCACATGTGACATGTGTTTCATGCGTAACTCCACATCTTATAATGTTTATATTATATTTATAATTTGTAATACCACTTTCTACACAAGTAAGTAGTTTTCTTAGTTCATAAACTAATATTGAACTATAACTATTACATAAATTATGTTTTGGTGAAATAATGTAAATGAATCGTTTTTTTTACTCTCCTGAAAAAATAGCCAATGTGGAATGTGGGGTCATGAAAATTACCTCCTAAATTATACCACTATTAATTTTCCGATTTGATTTCTTCCAGAAATTTGCCTTAGTTATAGAAAATAATGACCGGGTCTATAGACAAAAATTATCTGAAACTGTGAAAAAAAGACAGCTAAAATACCTAATTAGAGCAATTAACGTGCAATTAACAAATATATCACAATTAAAATGCAGTCAAACGGAACGAAACCAATAAAACCAAATCAAAATTACAATATAGAACCAACCCCATTATATACAGGGTGGTCCTTAAGTAATTATAAAAAACAGTAAATTCTACACTTTAAAATATTACGGTTTAAGTCAACTTCCTTTAATTAAGTGTTGATATTAAGAGAGATACAGGGTGTTAAATTTAAAATTTAAAATTTTATTTTTTTTATAACTTTTATATTTTTGGAGATTTCTGTATAAAATTTTATTACTGGGGGCTTTAGTCCATGCAGAATTATAATTTTATGCATACTTGCTGATAGGAGCCGCCACATATGCTACAATTATGGCATAAATTTGCACTTAATTTTCTGTTTTTTAAGTTACCGCTAATTTTGTCATAAGATATTAAACATTATTTAAGAAAAAAGATATACTTGTTAATAACTTTAAAAGTTAACCGTTTTCGAGATAATCGCATTTTACAAATCAACTGTACAACGCTGATTTAACACAATTACCCAGACAACAAAGAAAAAATGGGGATCCCTTTTTTTATTTTTCAGTCGGATCGTGGGTGTAAAATTCAATTTAATGTACATTAACAAAAACTGGTAATACAGGTAGTAAACTTTGTAGGGACTAGTGTTGAATAATGCTGTACGGCATACTTCCACATACCCAACAGGAGAGTACATTTCTCCATGTCCTTATTTTCTTTCAATAACACTATGAATGGAATCGCACTCCATTTGTGGTGCCCCTTTTCTGTGTGCCCAAATATTTTTAAGTTATAGTCAATACAGTTTTTTGTAAAACAAGGCATAGCACATTGGACAGAATGCTGTTTCTATTCTGGTACGTGCGTCCGTCTCTGTACAAAATCACGTTGTCATATTTCGAGCTATCAATTTTAGTGGTTATGACGTCATGTGAAATAACAGATATAACTCGTCAGCAGTTACTGCTCCCTCGGATTCGTTACAGACATAACAAGATGCGTTGTTAGTTTTAAGGTTAAAAATTGTGAGTTTATTTGTTTTCAATTTCGTTCAATAGTACAAAGCAGATGCCTTCAATGATAGGTATAAAAGCACAGCCTGTACATCCATAGTAAACACTGCGGTTCTGTTGTCTATTTTCTCTTTGTCGTACTGTTTTTCCTCCCTTGATTTCTTTTTTTTTTTAACGACTAGAGTCTTTTTCTTGAGACAACTTACCCTTAGTAAAAGAACAGCACAAATCACACTGGTCTTTGTTTGGGGAGGATAAAGTAAGATTTAATTCGTCAAATACTGATAAGAATAAACAAGCAGAAGCGATATGGTTACTTTTTCCTGCTGATTCACAATAACAATTTATTATATTCTCTGTAAAGCTGTGCTTTAGGTTGCTAAATCTGCTTCAAGTACAGTTCCTTAGTAATTTTTCTACAAAAGTGCGACTCTAACTTTTTATGTGAGATATCAGCGATGTTTTCTTTCTCTCTGCTTACATGTGATCGTCAATGTACATTCTCCTCTCCATCATCTCCATTCTCGTTTTCCTCTGCGTGCAGTTCTTCTCTTATCCTGATAAATTGTGTTGTTACTTATTTTAGGACCGTCCATTCTCTCATACATAAGGTGTTTAGGAACATCTTTTTGCATACACGAATTCTTTCTTGACTCTGACCAACTTTTAACTGATAGTATAAAGAATCCTTTTGCCGCACATTTTCTGACTCTTCTTTTCTACATGATGCATTTCTGTTAGTAATTTAATATTACATTATTACATTAACAAGAAATAAATAAGGTAATTTTCAACAAAAATAATTATTAGCACTTTTTCTATAAAATGAAGCATTCTCTAGGAAACAGCACTTAAAACTACCGGCGATATTGAATGTAAGTTACGCAGGGAAATAAAATTTATATCAACTGGACGGTAAAAATTCGATATATTTTGATCAAAATGTTCTATCGACAAAAATTAAGTAAAAATTATAAATTAATTAATTACATTTATCGACATAAATACCAATTAATTTTAACTTTTTATCTACTAACAGTATCTGTCACTGAAATTTTATTTTTGTTTACTTTTTCTACGATCAAGTGCTGATTTAGCCAAATTGTCAACGATTTCATTGCCGTTAATTTTCGAATGGCACTTGATTCATATAATTGTTACATTTAATCCTAATTGAATATTTTCGGACAGAATTTTATGTTGTTAAATCTGTCGAACACGCTTTTACTCTCCGTAAATATAACATAGTTGCTAGTTGGATTCAGTAGTACATACTGAAGAGAAAAGATTACTGCCATCAATTAAAAAGAATTAAAGTTCGTTATATTCATACCTATAATATAACCTCCACACGATTTTTACGGATTAAACTTTATCGGAACATACAACAAAATTTTCAGAAAGGTGGATGAACCTGTATGTGAAGACTGTTAAATATTATATTTGTAACCTAACTTTTATTTAAAGCGAGATAACACTTGGTGTAAGGATTGGCATTTTTTATTAATAATACTATTTATTTTTATAATTAATGTTACTTTAAAATATTTTGTACCTGTTAGCGACAAATCGCCGTTTACACGATTTTGAATTTGAAGTAGTTTGCTTTATATTGTTAAAAAATTATATTGCGTATGTCAAATATTCCGTATATTTACATATTGGGTTGTGCAACCAAAAGTTTGTTAATTACATATGTAGTGCCTGTGGCAATCTTTATGGTTTTGTAACGAACAACAGTATAACCTATACGATTGACGGAATGTGTAAATATCGTGCAGTGTAGTAAATAATGCATGTTATAACATAATTATACGTGGAGTAGCCAACATATAATACGATGTTATACTAACAATAATAATCTCAGAGTTTTAGGAATTATTTTGTAATGAAAATTACGATAGATTGATAGAGCGATAACTTCGTGTTTCTTTTACAAAAGTCAAACGTCAATTGACTAAATATAGTGCAAATAATGTCTTTTTGTATTCTATTTACATTTGTAAAACTAAAATAATATATACAAGATGGTCAGACCACACACACTCAGGTAACTGGTTTACCTAACAGGACTCCCAAGATGCCAAAAGTGGGAATTTAAAAATCATAATATCACGGTTCACCTCCAGAGGCGCAGCGTCAGGGATTGGTTTGTTACGATGTATAAAATTTAAACCATAAAAGCACGTGTCCTATTAAATAACGATATAGTAGTCAGTGTACGAGTTTGAGATAAGTTAAAATAAATTACATACTATACTTATTAATATTCTTTTTCTGCCTTAGTTTTTATCTTTTTTGTCTTAGGTTGCTATTCCTTACTGTTCTCTCGTCACTCATTCCTGTCTATCGTGTCTTCTTTATCTAAACCTTTCTTTATTAAGTCCTATACACAAAGTCACACAGTTCTTCATCTTCTTATCGGTTTTCTCTACCTCTCTTTCTAGGTCTGATGTAAGTAATTTATTGCAGCCGTTGTTTTTAAATATTTTTAAGGCTGTAGTTACCCTGGCTCTTTCCCTGATCAATCAAGTTGTTCCTGAACCGGTCATTTCTAGTCCCTCAGAACAGTCACCGGACCATTTTCATTGAGGCTAGCTCCATCTTCTTTTTCTGAACTATCTTTACAGGCCACACTTCACTGCCGTATACTAACCAGTCCACATTCATATATTTCTTTTCTTTCATACCTTCCCTTATTTTTCGATTAGGGAGTACCCCGCCTAATTGCTTTCAATTTAACCAACAAGCCTGTATCTCGTGGACAATTTCTCAATCTAGTATTCGTTTTTTATTATGTAGGAGCCATGATATTCAAACTCACCTGCTTCTTTAACCTGTTTCGCAAACACATATACTTTGTTTTTGACGTGCTAACCTTAAGTACTCCTTTTTTATTAGCGTTACTCCAACTTTCTAATATTTTTTGCTGTCATCTACTAAGACATCATCATCAAAGACAGTCTTAGGAGCCTCTTCCATTGTCTTTTTGCTCAGTACATCCATACTAGCATTAAATAGGTATGGATTCACTAAAGAGCCTTTGTAAAAACCGACTGTTACTGAAAAACTTTTGATTAATCCGACACAAGTTCCTACTTTGGTGTACGCTTCCCATACAAATATTTCACGAGCTTTATGTACTTTTCAGAAACCATTCGTTCCCTTATACAGTAATTCTTGTATAGAAACTGTAAGCTAGTAGAAACTACTAAATGTAGTTCTTTCTTTGTCTCGCCATATTTTTTTACTAACTGTCTTAAAGCAAACAAGGCATCCTTTGCGATGTTTCCTGGCATACATTCAAACTGTTCCTCCTTTATAGATGTCTTCTGACTTAAACTTTCCTCTACAATAAATTCTCTCCCAAATTTTTCAAATTTGGCAAATGTGTGACACTATTTTTTTCCTCTAAAATTCTTACAGTTCCAAAGTGTCCCTTTTATTTTTATACAATAATACCATGACTCTCAGTTTATGGACATCTTCTTTTCCTTATATATATATATATATATATATATATATATATATATATATATATATATATATATATATATATAATATATATATATATATATATATATATATATATATATATATATATATATATATATATATATATATATATAGAAGGAAAAGAAGATCTACCAGAAACTAAATTCACTAACAATTTTTACCGTGATGAGTGGCATGTTCTTATATCGGTCTCTAGGTGGAGAAATAAAAGAAAAAGTTGATAGGCTACTTTATCTATTTTGAAGACGTTTCGCTTTCGAGTTTTGAAAGCATCATCAGTTCATCTAAAAAATTATTACAATATGAGAACCACACAATCATGGAAACGATGTTAATTGTTACCTTAAAAAGATATGTAGCAGTCAATGTTATTAATAAACATGTGAATGAAACTAAGTAAATGGACATAATACGCTGAATCTTGTATAAACAGTTAAGCAACTAACAACATATATGAACTTGTAAAAAATTTAGCACAGCAAATGACCATGTGGTCTAAAGTAAATTCTATGTTATTTTATGTTAATAAGTGAGAAAGAACCAAGAAAATCATAAATAACTTCCAACTATTTAATGGATATTAAGCTTTGATTTTAACTTTAGTAGCATTATAAGTGATATTAATAAAATCTTAAAAAATAGTAAATATGAAGTTACCGATCAAAGCCCTATGAATGTCGCCGGGAAAATGGCGTTTAATGAAACAGGAACGAACTAAACCGCAAAAAAGACAGCCAACTTTGAGGTCAAAATTACTTTTGACAGATCAACAAAGTGTAAATACCAACCCAAATTTTGGGCGGTTAATTTAAGTTTAACTGAGTTTGGATGAATACCGGTTGCAAAGGACAACACAGTGAAAAAAGTTGGTAGTGTAAACACAACTCCCCTCACTAATCAGCCCAAATTTACAAACAGGAGATTTTCATTCAAACTCATAAGTATGTAATGACGTTAATCATTATGGCTAGTTAAACAGCCAGGAGGTTAACGATTTTTATAATTTCCAAAACAGCCCAAGGTTCAATATACTTGGAGCTGTGATTTGCAAAGGATTCTATGAATCAATTACAATATTTGTATTATTTTAATATAAAATTTGAAACACTAATTCAAGTAATTAGCGTATTGAAATGCAATGTGGGTTGCATATGTAATAGTAATTTTAAGTAAAGATATTAAGTTATTTTATTGATATATTTATTTATTTTATTTCTAATTATGTATATAAATTGTTTTATGAAAAATGGAGAAAAAGTTCAACTAGTACACCTAATATGACATTAACGTAGTGAAAAGATTAAGTAGCCTAATTCTGCAAAATTAAAGCATGATATATTTGGCTCAAGTTACTTATGTCAGTTCTCTTATTCATGCATTAGGGTGTTTTAATATTGAACACATTTCCAAAAACTGTCTTTTAGCTAGATTGCGTTCAGTGTGGTTCTCATATTGTAATAATTTTTTAGATGAACTGATGATGCTTTCAAAACTCGAAAGCGAAACGTCTTCAAAATAGATAAAGTAGCCTATCAACTTTGTCTTTTATTTCTCCACCTAGAGACCGATATAAGAACCCACCACTCGTCTGAGTGATCCTTATATATATATATATATATATATATATATATATATATATATATATATATATATGTAAGGAAAAGAAGATCTACCAGAAACTAAATTCACTAAGAATTTTAACCGTGATGAATGGCATGTAGAATGCAATTTATAGATTTCCTTGCCGACTAATTCATCAATCTGTCTTCTTTGCAAGTTTTCGAAAGCACAGTGGTAAAGATTTAAATTTGGTTTCGCCATGTAGGAAACATTAGGATTCCTAGTGTTGTTATTAGATGACGTTGTAACGTCTGTTAATAACTATTATCCTATGACGGGAGAGATTCTGTTTCGAGTCAGAGCAACTACATATGTGGCTCTGATGAGACATAAAGAGGTTGAAATACATATAAGCGGCTTACAGATGCCCTGCATTGAAACTAAATTCTAATACTGTTTTCTGATTTAAATAATATTTATTAGAAAAAAATATTTTCTCTTAAATTGTTTAGCTCAAAGTATACAGAAAAGTATTTAATTATTATTTATAAGAAAAGTAGTTAATTACTATTTATTTTAATTTTGGCTAAAAAAACATATAGTCAAATAGGTTACAGTCTTAAATCAATTTTCGGTTGCAAGCGATCATAGAATGGCCCGAGCAACTGTAGAAATCAATATTAAGCAAGAAAGACTAAAGATGATAAAAAGTAAAAAATTCAAACCTTGGATGCGCCCAACGAATGAACTTGACTTTGAAAAATATATCACCAGTAACTTACACAGAAATAGAACAAGAGAAGACGTAAATAACCTAAACGAAGAAATAGTAGATACAATAACACAAGCTCAGGAAAAATTCTGCCCAGAACATGGAAAAGAACAAAAAATTAGTAAAGGTATGAAATAAAAACGGGAAGATCGTAGAATTCCGAGAAGTCAAAAAAATGTTGACTCACAAGATATAAACAGCATCAATAAAGAAATCTCTAAAGCCATCAGACGGGATATTAAAAAATACAACAACGAGAAAATTATAAAAACTATAGAAGACGACAAAAGCATGAAAGCATTGAGGAGAAAAATGGAAAATGGCAAAAAGAATCTTCCAACTTAAAGACAAAAATGGAAATATTATCTCAGATAGACCAAGCAAGCATCTTACATATAGTGAAAAGTTTCTATGAAACATTATATAAGAGTCGAGTTATTCCGGAGCTCATCGAACAACCAATACAAAAGGTACATAATGTGGGATCGGGGGATATACCAGATATATCACGAGGGGAAATTCAACATGCCCTCAAAAACATGAAAAATAATAGAGCTCCCGGGGAATATGGTGTAGACATTGAGACAATTAAACTAGAGGGTCCACTTTTGATGTCCCGAATTCAAACACGTTTTAATCTATGTCTGCATAGTGAAAATATTCCAAGTAAATGAAAGAATTCGGTTACAATCCTCCTCCACAAAAAAGAGGATAAATCAGATCTCGAAAACTATAGCCAATTAGTTTTCTTAACCACCTATACAAGCTCTTTACTCGAATACTGACAAACAGATTAGAAGCAAAACTCGATTTCTATCAATCAGAAGAACAGGCAGGATTTTGAGCGAGACATGGAATACACGACCATTTGCAATGCCTTAAAACTGTAGTTGAAAAGTCTATCGAATATAACAGACCCCTTGCTCTTATCTTTGTCGATTTCCACAAAGCATTTGACACAGTCGAAACAGTTGCTATCTTAAAAGCACTATCAGAATGCAGAATAGATCACATGTATGCAAATATTATTTGAAATATATACGAAAATGCGACAACAACCGTTAACCTCCATTGCATGACTGAGAAAATAAAAATTGGCAGAGGAGCCGCAGGGAGATACCTGGTCGCCAAAACTATTTATAACAGTTATGGTGTACGCATTTAAACGGCTAGAGTGGGAATCAAAGGGTATTAGTATCGATGGAAAGATATTCAATCATCTCAGATATGCCGATGATATTGTTCTTATAACAGACAACATAGGAGAAGCCAGAGTTATGCTACAATAACTACAGCAAGTAACCCAGAAAGTCGGTTTAAAAATAATCTATGGAAAACAAAAATGATGACCAATCTCGTCCCCAATGATCTAATAGAAATCGGAAAGTTGCCCATAGAACTTATGGAAAATATGTGTATTTGGGTCAGGAAATAAGGTTAACGAGAGATAACCAAACATGCGAGCTACTCAGAAGAATAACTCTGGGTTGGGCTGCATTCGGAAAAATGAGAGACGTATTTAAAACAAATATACCGATCCATTAAAAAAAAAGCTTTTACCCAGTGCGTTTCTACCAGTCCTCACATACCGAGCAGAAACCTTAAATCTCACAAAAATATCAGCCGAAAAATTGAGGACACAACGAAATATGGAGAGATCAATGCTTGGAATAAGCTTAAGAAATAGAATAAGAAACGACGAAGTTCGTAGACGAACCAGAGTGGAAGACATTGTCGAACATATTACAAGGCAAAAATAGAGATGGGTAGGACATGTTACAAGAATGAAAGGCGGCAGTTGGACAAAAAATTGCTTGAGTGTAGACTACGGGCTGACAAGCGAAGCCGAGGAAGACCCCCAATGCGATGGACCGACGACCTCAAAAAATCGTGACCAATTGGATAGCAGAGGCGCAGAACAGAAGCAGATGGAAAAATCTAAAGGAGGCCCAAGTTCAACAATTGACAACTCAGGGCTGATTAATGATGATGATAACGATTTTAATTTTCCCAAAAATATTTATTAAAACCATAGGTCATACTTTACATTGATGTCACGTTATTTATCATAGTAACTAGGGTATTTACGAAACTCTCAATAAGCGATTTTGTGGTTTTTTTAAATTACTATTTTTTGTATTATAAAAAATCTGTTTTTTGTTTAATTTTATGTTTTAATAAAATGTGCTCACTTATTTAAAATTTATCAAACGTGTTCATAAGATTTACTTCTTTTTGCACATATTTTAACATTTCATATTCAGCGCTTGCTATAAATCTGGCATCTGTATTTTATTTTCATTACTAACATTGAGTTATCCGCAGCAACTTTTTTTACTCAGAAAGCAGGTTTGGGGTTTACATCTGAAAGAGAAAGATGTAGGAGTAAGATATAGTATAATGGACAGGCACAGAGGATATTACCATATCTCTCAATTTCAGATTCTGAAGTTGGCGCACAGAAAAATGATGAAAAATCGTTTCAAACTTTTATAAGTTGCGGACAACTGCCGGCATCATAAATATTCAGGATTTCGGTGACGGCATTTTAGATATGTAATATCAAATAATGGAGTTGTCCAACAATTATTGGAGGCACTCGAGAACTTTATTTTTCATGTATATAAATAAACTGGCAAAAATACAGAAAACGGGGTATTTCGGATTTTATATAGTTTGTTGATTTTGTAACAAATTTGAAGACAATCTTTTAATCAAAAACTTTTAAAAACTTTAAAAGGTTATTTTAGTAAGCCAGAAAAATTATTTTAAATTTTTTAAAAACCAAGTACAAAAATACAGATTTTTTGGCATTTGGTAGTTTTCTCACACAGCCACAATCATTAATTATGTTAGGGTAAAGGGAGGAGAGATGGACCAGTAGGAGATTTGGTCCGCTAGGTATACCTGGCCACGCTTGGCAACAGGGCAAGTCTATCATACTCTGGTGTAGCTTTTAACGTTAGTTGCTTAAGTAGCATAGTACTTGTTGCATGAAACTGCCACATGTGATAATTTTATTTGAGTTTTCTAAATTTCATTTTTTATGAAAAGCAGGTGAGTAAAACTGATTATTTGTTGTAACAATAAAACACTGAAAACTTTGTTTTCAAACTTCCACAAAATTTATTTTAACTATTATCACTACAGCTGTTTCGGCTGATAGCCTTTCTCAAGTGAGCTAGGCTAGCTAAGTGAGCTAGCTAAGTGAGATAAGCCTTTCTCACTTGAGAAAGGCTATCAGCCGAAACAGCTGTAGTGATAATAGTTAAAATAAATTTTGTGGAAGTTTGAAAACAAAGTTGTCAGTGTTTTATTGTTACATAAAATGAATTTCCATCAAGTAACGGTCGAATCCATCAATTATTATTTGTTCTGTAGTGTGCTTATTTTAGACAAAAAGCCTTCTATCCATTCTCCAAAAAGGTTCATCTATCCATTTGAGTATAGGTGGACCACTTACGAGGAGAACAGTCAAACCAGCATGTTTTCTTTAAGGATTTTGTCCAATAAATATATTCTCAAATAAAATGCATGAGAAATAACTGGATCTCTAAAAGCCAAAGAAGAGTGGCTGCTAGACAGGTTGTCAGAAATGGAGGGATTGGAAGAAAAACATGACCACTTTAACATACATAAACTTAGTAAAGAAGTGACAGGTCATACAAAACCTTGCAGTTTTAACAGTATTGTGAAGGACAATAAATTAATTACTGATCCCAAAGATCTACTTTAACATTGGAGATACTACACACAGCAACTATACTTAGACACAACTAGACGAAACTCTGAAAGTGAGTATAAAAGTGAACCCTCCCCCAAAATATTGAAGTCAGAAGTTGTAAGGGCAATCAAACAGAGCAAGTGGGAAAAAGCACTAGGCCCAGACGACATATACATTGAGGTTTGAACTATGTTGAGTAAAAACAATTTAGACACCTTGGTAGATCTTTTTAATGACATTTATGGGTCCGGTCACATACCACAGGACTGGCTTTAATCAACCTCTATACCAATCTCAAAAAAGCCAATCGCTAATAGTTGCGACCGATTCTGAATGATCAGCTTATTGAGCCAAGTCCTAAAACTCTTCTTAAAGATAATTCACACAAGAATATACAACAGATGTAAAAGAGACATTAGCCCCACACAGTTCGGTTTCAGACAAGGATTTGGCACAAGAGAAGCACTTTACAGCTTAACTGTCCTACTTCAGAAATGCAAAGATCCGCAAAAAGATTTCTTCCTATGCTTTATAGATTACCAGAAAGCATTCGATTGTGTTAACCATTCAGAATTAATAAGATTGCTCCAAAACCGTTCGATAGATGAGAATGACCTTCAAATCATAAAGAACCTTTATAAGAATCAAGTGGCATTTGTGAGAGTAGGACTGGAATCTACATCATATTTCTCAATCGAAAAAGGTGTACGACAGGGTTGTGTTCTGTCACCCCTCCTTTTTAATCTTTACTCTGAAACGATTTTCGATAGAGCCTTAAGTGACACTCAAAAAGGAATCAAAATCAATGGACAGACTATTAGTAATCTTCGCTATGCTGATGATACAGTCATAATTGCTGATAGCCACTAAGCGCTACAACGACTAAGAGATAGAATAAACACTGAAGGAGAACGAGTGGGCTTGAAGATTAATAAAGAAAAGACGAAAGTAATGGTGGTTAGTAGAACACGAAATATGCAATTGAATAACAAAAGAACAACAGTAAACAACAAAAGAACATCCAAAAAGTCCCCAAGTTCAGATATCTCGGTAGTTGGATAACTGAAGGTCTAGATCCATACATAGACATACGTAGCAGGATTGAGCAAACCAGAACAGCATTTACTAATATGAGAACCTTGAACAGCAGCCTCAACTTATTGCTTCGATATCGCTTTGTAAAATGTTACATTTACTCCATACTGCTATATGGTGTAGAAACCGGGACCATGAAGGCCGATGTGATAAACCGATTGGAGGCCTTTGAAATGTGGGTATTTAGAAGACTACTTAAAATTCCCTGGACAGATCACACAACAAATGCGGAAGTATTAAATCGAACGGGCAGAAAACGAGAATTGCTGCCAATAATAAAAAGAAGAAAAACTGCTTATCTGGGTCATATATTTCGAAATTCCAAGTACCAGTTCTTAAAGCTTATTATGGAAGGGAAGATAGAAGAAAAACGAGGCATCGGAAGAAAGAAATACTCATGGCTTAAAAACATAAGGGATTTTTATTATAATTAAAAGATCAGTAATAATAGTAATCACTTTACTGTTATTTAGTTCATAGATAATCTTTACTGTTCAATAAAAAAAAATTAAATCCGTACAACCTGAATTATTTAAATGTTTGTGTTACGTGTAGAAAAGATATACTTTATTTTTACTCTCTAGGTACTAAGGCTGGCAGAAACGTTGAATCTATCACAGCACAACGAAATATCCACCATAAGAATATACAGGATTGGGCGGCGAAACAAACGAGACATTCTTCGAATTTTTGGTTTCAGAACACTTACCATAAATCCATAGCTATTTAGATAACCGCGTACCAATAAACATAGGTCTAGCAATTATTAGTGCGTCTGCTTAAGAGACCACTCAAACAAAATTCCTTTCTGACGTTCTGGACGTTCAAAGAGAGAAAAAAATGAAGGATGAACAACGAGGAGTTTACAAACTTTTTATTTTAAGGCGACGGTCACAGCTATTAGGAACTACAGTAGCATCCTTAAGGTAATTTAAATGTACTCGAGAGATAGATGGTGTGACCAACATTGATTTAAATATTTTCTAGAAATTATAATAAATTTTTTTAAAATTTTTAAAACGGTTACAAAACAACAAAAATTCAATTTTTCATAAAGTCGGCATCTTTTTTTTACTCTTTATGTTTATTATAAATATTCATACATACACTATCTGAGGTTTACATTGTGTTTCTCATTAAATAACACAGTTCAGTTCCTGGGCGAGAAGACTATAATCCCTGTTATATTGTTTTTTTAATATAGAGTAAAAGAAGAAAACATTGACCACATTTTAAACAACCGAATCCTGTTTCCTTATTAAATAAACGTTGGAATCTAAAAAAATTGTATACCGTAACTTAATATTGGTATTTGTTTTAGTACAAGTTAAAACTAGAAATAATAATTCCTAAACCCAAACAAAGTAAAATACACTTTCACGACGTCGGTTCATCTCTCCTCAAATGTGGAAGCGAGATTGATCACTAGAATTAGAAGAAGTGGACCAAGCTAATCCTTTTTCTGTTTAATAACAACAGACTTTCTGCACTTGTTACAAATATTAGCAAAGCCAGTAACCATCATGTAACCATTGCTAACACACAACAAAATACGTTGTAACCAAACATCTTTTTTCACATTTGGAGATAGTCCTACTTGCACCGAACATACCCATTTTCAACATCACTCATCTTTTTATCATCACTAGTGTCATTTAAAGTAATATCTTCAGATAGTGACGATTCTCTTGGACTTCTTTTACTTTTTTTGTTTTTATTTTCTATAGGTTTTAGGCTTTTTTTAATCAGTGCATCCTTCTTCATTAAAAAAAAAAACTTTCAGCAGTAATTTCTCCAGTTATCTTTTTAAGAACTCTCTTTACTGCTACTGACAATAAGGCATGGGCGTTGTCTTATCAAGAGCATTTCCACGAATTATATCTTCATCAGTAATTGATGACAGTTTGGACTACCGTGCAAGGTGATTTTACCTTCTTCTTTTTATGGCCAATTCTGAAATACTCCCCTCGATCTTGTGTGGCTTTAAAAGTGCATCGGCACCGAGATTTGTCCAATCCCTTCGTATTAAACATACTAAATAATAGCAAGATACCAAATTTCACCTAAATTGGTTTAATAGCTTTTAATATATTCTTACAAATAATATAAAAAAAATAATGAATCACCCTGTAGAACAAAAACTAACAACATTTTGCCAAAGCAATTTGAGCTCAAATGATTTATGTTAATGTCAGCTATGACCCATTAGATAATGCCCAATTAATTATTGGACACCCTGTATAAATGTATTTTTTTATGTGAACGAATTTCGAAATATGGGATAAAGTATAATTTTGTTTTCATATATTTCTCATTCATAATCTAATGCCAAGATATAAAATGTTTGTTATCTTATGATGTGATTTTAATTTTTGTTTCGTATAAGCACTTCTTTTGTAATGAATACCATAAACACAGACCTGTTTATTTATTTTCTGCGATGACGTAAGATTTTAACGTAGAATCTTTTAATAACTTTTCGTTACTTACAAAAAAATAAATAAATTTTTATTTTATTTTTTTTTTGTATGAGCTCGTATCCTCACGAGGATACAATATTAAGGGACAGGGGCCCATTTTATTTTAATTTTAAAGATAATACAATCAGCTTGTATATGATTTTTGAGAGAACCGCATCTAAACTCTCTCACACGAACAGAAAGGCCGAGATTGTTTGTGTACAGTTTTAACGTCATACAACAAACAACTGCAATTGTCTTTTCAATCTAAAGCCAGCAGGTATATATATACAGATTGAACGAAATAAATTCGGAACATAGGAATATAATGTATTTCGGCTCAATTCTGCTGTAGGTGGTTGGCCAACAAAATATTGTCAAATATTTATATTATAAAAATCCAATACTTCAGTGGGCTGCTGGATTCTGAACTCATAAAAATTGAAAGCTACACATAAATCTACGATTTATGCTGTCAAACCAGTTATAGTCCAGGAAATGAAGCATTTCACCTCGCAATTATTTCGTGCTCCTGGATTGACTTGAAATTTAACAGAGGGTAGGTAATAGCCTAAGGATAAAAATCTATATCGAACCAAAGTGCGCCAAAGCCTAGGGGTGGTTGCCACCCCATCTCCGGGTGAAATTTTTTTTTACGTTTTAACTACAGGTTTCGATTAAAAAAGTGATTCTAAACAAAAAATGTGCTATACATTTTTTTTATAAAATGATATTTTCAAGTTATTCGCGATTGAAAGTAATAACTTTTAGACGAAAAAATCCACGTTTTTAATCGATTTTTCGCGAATAATTTGAAAATGGTGCATTTTATCAAAAAAATTGTAGAGAACAAATTTGTAGCTTTTAAAAAGACAAATACAATTCATTTTTTAAAATGTTTTTGGGATATAACAGGAACCGAAATACGGCCTATTAATGTTCAGCGGTTTTCTTCAAATGCCAAATTTGAAAGATTCAAAATCAAATATCGGGAAAATGATGCATTTTTGGAAGAAAACTTACAAAACCTTTTTTAAAGAGCATAAATAGACCTATCATAAAAAAGACTCTAGCTGAAAAATTGAGTGAGTTATGATGAAAATAAGGTCAATACCTCATTTTTTACGAAAAAATCGATGAAAACAACCCCCCAACCAACCCCATAATTAAAATCGATCTTCACCCTTCTGAAATTCCCTTTGTACATGTATTGTTAATATGTCCAAGAAGTTTGACCCATTTAAAATGCTTTGTGTTATAAAAAGTACAGCTTAAAGCGAGAAACGATTTACAATTTCATATTTTTTTACCCTTCTTTTTTAAATATGCCCGAAAATACTGAATATATAAAAAAAATACAAATTACCAAATTGTAGCTTTTTTAATGACTAAAATTATCCTTTATTTAGATTTGTTGTACAATGAATATTTGGCGAGATATAGCCGTTTAAAGCATCGATTTACGATCAAGCACCATCTTTTTCGATCCCTTTAAACTCACCCCATTTAAAAACCAAGGGTTCCAAAAAGATTTAATTCACAGATTCTTGTAGCTCTTAAAAACCTCTACAAATCGTTTTTGAAGAAACACTCTATCGTTAAAAATTAAAGGAAATACGTTAAAAAAAACCAGTGAATTTTTTTCCGGAAAATTTTATTAGTATAGTACAGTACATTTCGGAGCATAGTAATCTATAAAACCGGTATATTAGCTAGTGGGGCGTTATACATTCGAAATTTAAGCGTTCTTATTTTGAAATCCCATACAACAGAATAAAACATCTGCTCATATGTCTATGACTTGGCAATGAAAATATTAGAGCAACAGATTGGGGATGGTATTCCAAAGATGGTTTGTTATTACCCGTACGCATGAACAAACAATCTGCACTCGATGAACTTTTGAAAATTATTTTTTGGCAATGCAAAAAAGGATGCGGTGTTTCATGTGGGTGCAGAAAAGTTGGTTTATACTGTAACTCTACTTGTTCTGGGTGCTCAGGTGAAGGGTGCAATAATAGTCCACCAATAATTGAAGATGAGGATGACATAGATCACGATGAAGATGTAATTGATGACGAATAAAATTAATATTACAATTGTTTTACCTATAAATGTAAATATTTTCAACTATTTATGTAAATGTATAAGAATATATGGTGCCTTTTTATGTTGATAAATTTTTTTGTATTTAATTCTACTTTTTTCAATTTATATCTTATAAATTAGTTTATAAAAACTGCAATGTTGTAAAGGGTGATTTTCAAAAGTTGAAAAGTTGCAAAATTTTGGCAAAAAATTGTTTTCACCTATAGCACTCATAACAATTGATTTTTAAGGGTTGAAAATGTATGAATTTGTATTTTAAAGTATAAAAAAATCACTATTTAACTAATCCAAACCAAATTTCACTCATCTTAAGATTTATAATATTATTTTACAATTTTTGAAAATTAGAAGTAGTTTTCACCCCTAAGAACAATCAAGGTTCATCGGCATGACATAAACTATAAAGCAGAGGGTGAGTTGAGCTTAATTCCAAATTTTTATGCAAATCGTTCCAAGGTGAAATCATTTTCTCGCATTACTAATTTTTTTATATTAATCTCTAATAAGGGTCGCTTTTTAAGGGTTGAAATATGATGGAACTTTATTCAAAAGCACGAAACTATCATTATTTAATTAATTCAAACCAAATTTTACCCATATTCAGGTTTAATATGTTATTTTATAATTTTGACAATTACGGGTAGTTTTCACCCCTTAGAACAATCAGGGTTCGTCGACATGACATAAACTATAAAGCAGCGGGTGAATTGAGCTTAAAACCAAATTTTTATCCAAATCGATCCAAGGCGAAATCATTTTTTTATAATTGGTAATTTTTTTACATTAATCTCTAACAAGGGTTGCTTTTTAAGGGTTGAAATATGATGGAACTCTATTCAAAAGTATAAAATAATCATTATTTAACTAATTCAAACCAAATCTTACCCATATTCAGGTTTAATATGTTATTTTATAATTTTTGACAATTAGGGTAGTTTTCACCCCTAAAACCCTTCAGCGCACTTCGGTTCGATATAGATTTTGATCCTTGGGCTATCACCTACCTTTTGTTAAAATTTCAAATGGATACATGCAGGACGAAAAAATTGTGAGGTTTTAACTATTTTCGAGCTTTATTTCCTGAACTATAATCGTTTCCTTAGACAAACCCGTCTTATGCAAACAACATTGTTGTGAGACAGATAGTTGAACGATATTTTATACAATGTCTATACCTAGGTATGGATTTATTTTTGTCCGAGTTTTATATTGGTCCACTATTTCAAATGCAGTTGAAACACACATGTATTAAATTGTATGTTCCGTTTTAATTTGGTTCAATCTGTATATATATATATATATATATATATATATATATATATATATATATATATATATATATATATATATATATATATATATTTATGCTTTGGATTCTATAGATGTAATCTATGGATGTAATCTGTACCAAGATTTTCTTTGTAACTTGGTATTTATTTCTGTATATTGTGTGGGATTTGTATTAAAATCAGTTCAACTATTAGTAGTTGTAAAGCAATGTTATTAATTGAGTTCGGTTCTGCATTAATAACTATATTGTTGTATTCAACGTGGGCTTCGAATATTTTTAACATTAACAAAGTTTAATATAAGTTATAAATTGTGAATCTCAGTGATATATTAAAATAAACTGTACTGTGTACAAACTCTTTACATAATATCCAGTTAAATTAGTCTTAAAGTCAGCAAATTGCAATTATTTGTTAAATTATTTGTTAATGTTATCAATAAACAAAATCCAGTTTTACCAGCAAAATAACCGCTTTTAGTAAAGACCGATATACCTGTTTTAGCAGGTGTACTGGGTCGGATTTACTTTTCACTTAACGTTTATCAAAATGAGTTCAAACATGCAATCACGCAATTATCTTTAGTGCCTTAGAAAACACCAAACTTCAAGACTTCCTTCTCCCACTTGGAAATATAATTCAACCAAACAATATAATCTTTTCTTCTAGAATATCTAATATTCGCATATGTATCTATCTATCCAATAAACAAATAGTGAATGATTTTATGAATAATCATGGTCAAATAGAAATTCAAGGTGAAATTGTCAGAGCAAGGTTAGTTACACCAGCGGATCGATTTGTGCTCTCCGGCGAATGTCCTTCAATACAGCACGACTTGCTAATTAATGAGCTACCAAAAATCAGCATAGTTGCTGTCTCCTTATGACATTCCTCAAAAGTGGTGCTTCTGTGCCTGAGTAAAATCACATCCTTAGTTTTCGAAGACAAATCTATGTCAGTTCTTACAGTCTAACACTACCAGAGTTATTTACTCTTGATTTTGACAACACGATATATAGAATATTCATTTCTCAAGGCAGTTTATTTTGCTTTAGATGCAAGAAGCCAGGTCACTTTGCTTCACAGTGCTCCGAACCACTAACTCAACTAAACCCCAACCAAAACAATGAAGCATCGGCATCCAGCGCAACAAATTAATCCCTGCAAGCACCCAATGACACAAACCCTTCTCAGTGTGAATAAATCTCTATTTCTAATATTCTAGAGATACCGAACAAAGTAGAAGCATCGAATAAAGACAGTCATATAATTTATCAACTTTAAAAATTAAGGCAATTATATCGAGCACAAGTTTAATTAAATCTTGCCCAAGTACTTTCGCTTAATATAGCATCTTCAGGGGCATTTCGTCAAATATGGGCTATCCGGCAAGCGTAGAATGTCATGGATATGAATGATAACATAAATTTGTACAAACACTATACTAAAAACAAGGGCAAACAGTTTAAAATTAGTTAAAATATTTCTACGCTCTACATTCTTTGACGGTATCATTATCTCTCCTGATACCGCCAAAGAATGTAGAGCGTAGAAATATTTTAACTAATTTTAAACTGTTTGTCCTTGTTTTTAGTGTAGTGTTTGTACAATTTTATGTTATTATTTATATTCATGACATTCTACGCTTGCCGGATAGCCCATATTTGACGAAATGCCCCTGAAGATGCTATATTAAGCGAAAGTACTTGGTCAAGATTTAATTAAACTTGTGCTCGATATAATTGCCTTAATTTTCAAAGTTTATTTATTGGAGCATTCAACCTCATATTAATATAATTTATCAAACAAACCGTAACTTTGATGAAATTATTTCACCTGAAGCAGATCTATCTTCAAAAGAATGTAACATTTTTCCACCACCTAAACTCCAAGCAAAATCTAAAAAAACTAAAATTAGTTTAGCAAGTACTACTGAATGCTTATTTTCTCTTTTACTTTATCCTGCTCAAAAATTCATAGAAAATCCCCCTCTACCTTTCCCTCTAAATTTTGATCAACTTAACATGCTTCTAATAAATATCACGGAACTAACAGATCCTATAACCACAATTCAAGAATTTACCACAGACCTATTAGCTTTGTTTCATATGTTCAGTCAAGTTTACGCCCATTTAAAGGAAAGATCCATAAAACGTAAATTCACGTCCATAAGGAAAAAAAATCAATAATTGCCTTGACAGTGAGGTATCGGACGCGGAAAGTGACACATCTCAATTAAGCCATCTTAAAAATTAAAGTCTCTACTTCTGTGGAATATTGATGGACTTTTCCATCGTCTTTTAATGCTATAACATCTAATTGATACCATCTCAAATAGACATAAAAGGGAATGAAGAAGCAGATACTAGTGCGCGTAACGCTATCTATCACCAGTGAAGCATCAGAAACAGAGCGTAGGAGTGTCGCAGGAAATTTAAAAAGATTATTTCAAAAATAAGGTGTTAAGTGCGTGGAATCGGGACTGGATTGAATCTAGTTCGAAACTCAGAACCATCAAAAGTGACATTTTTTCATGGAAGTCTACAGCCAGAAGTAGAAGATGCCATACTATTATTACACGTCTATGACTTGGACCTAGTAGGTATACTCAATCGTTTCTCAAATAGTGAACCTCCAAAATGCAAAATATGCAATAGACGGTATGCAGTAGGTAGTATAAACATTATAAATCACTTCTTAATACACTGTCCTTAATATGTAAATCAAAGACAGTTTTACAATTTGCCAAATAACCTGAAAGCACTTCTGAACAAAAGTTTAGTTTCGGACAATTTATTAGTTTACTTAAAATGTATAAATATGTTACACAAAATTTAACTTAATTAATTGTTACAAATGTTCAATTGTTCACAAATTGTAATTAATTGTTACAATGATTGATTGTTACAAATATGTTAAATTTAAAATTATTACAAATGTTACAGGAATGTCGCTAATAGCCTTTGGGCGAATGCGACTCTGTCTCGTTAAATAAAAAAATATTTATTTTAATTTATTGTCTCTCTATTTTAAAGTGTTGCCATAAAGTTTTTTCGCTGAAGTTCAGTAATACGTTTAAAATTTATTTTAGTTCTGTGCTTTGCTGATTTATTAACTACCTTAATTTTGTAATATTTTTTAGACATAATGATTGTTGACAATATTTTTAATACCCCATTATACTTTCTGAATACTTTCTTTTGGAAACAGCTTAATCCGAACATCTGAAAATATTGTATATTAATAAGTTATATATAAGTTATAAGAATAATAAGTTAGACTTTTCTTTTTAGTTCCATCTTCGACGGAACTGTAAGTAAATTTCGGTAATTCCTTCGGAGCAAATATACTGATGTAATATTTACTTTGCAGATTGGGTGTCGGATGTCCAACTTAAAGTATTGATTTTAGTCTAGTTGTAGCTTATCTTGGTTGATGGGATTAATCTAAATAGTTTCTCTAGTAATTCAAAGACAACAGTGGTTTAAGCAAATTGTGCTCCTATTAATTGGACATTTACCTAACGTGTGGGTTAACGCGATGGAAGTAATTTCAAGTTGGAGGACATTTGAAATGTAGATCTAATTTATATTGAGCAAAAACCACATATTTTTATTTGCTGATTATTTGGTCATCATTCACCATAACGTTTTGTTTTCAATAAATGAATTTACAATTTTTAGAAACTATTGATATTTTAAATAACTTTATACTCCAGTCGTCAGAGACAAAAATACCATACAAAATTTCTAAACATTATACAAACAAACTTACAAACTTAATTTTGCTAAAAACCGGGGGGGGGGGCAATTGATTTTATTAAAAAAATGTTTTAAAAGAAAAAATATGTAGAAGACTAGATCAAGTTAGTTAAAAATAAACCTGTTTATTTTTGTATAAAACCTAAGGCTCTTGTATAAGGGTAATATCAAATGCTCCCTCAAGCGCTATCAGGACTGCCGAGGCTGCCTTGCAGTGTTAAAGCTTAACTACTCAGACATATTTTTCTTGGCTTTCAAATCTCCGAAAGTTACCCTACCTAGTTCATAGTAAGTAGTTTGTAGTCCTTTTGTAGTCCTTTTACAAAGTAGTCCTTTTCGTTTAGATTTCTGCAGGATTCTTCACCTTAAAAAAAATGTAGCTGGCTCCCTTCTCAATTTACCTAATTAACAGAGACCAGTTCTATATCCTCAACACCGGTTTCAGATGCTAAAGGCGCGTCCTATTCATCTGTGTATCTATAGATTTTGGCTCACCGTAAGGTCCTTAAATTCAATTACCGTTAAACTTGCCTTCTTCCAGAGAGTGCTCAGCACTTTAATCGTCTCCCTAAGCCAGTTCTTAGTGACCTCATTTGCGGAGATCAATGATAGAACCTTTGCATTAAATGTGGATTTTTTAAATTAAGAAAACGCTACCGCTACACAAAGGGTTATCATAAATTACTTCCAGCAGTTTGATTTGAGACAAGTCTGCCTGTTCGTGGCTTTACGCATAATGGAAATGGCGTTTGTGTATTACCGCCATGCTGATGCCATTCGCCGCTTCGCTGACCCTTTTCGAGATGATTTTATGCTTTTTGAATTTGTTCTTGTCATTTTTAGGAGTCTGTGACTTAGAACTGGATCTTTTATCCCCAAGAATATCTTTTTTCTCGGTAGTCTTGGTTTTTATCTTGTGGGGATTTGTATCCTTCAATTCCTTCTAAGTCCCTTCTGTCGATTCTGTTCAATTTTCTCCTCAGACAAGAGTGCAGAGGTCTGGCTTCTTTCTGCTTTTTGTTTACAGTCAGAATCAATTGATTTCATCACCTGAGTTTTGAATCTGAGGAGTCTGAGTCAGTGGTTACTGGTTTTTCCCTCTTCCGTGTTGTAGAGAAGAGTCTAAGTTAGTGGTTTCTGACTTCCACATCTCTTCGCATCTTTTTTATTGTTTTTATTGTTTTTGTCTAAATTTAGTCCCCATGAGTAGGTAATGCGTGGTCCGCTCCTGCAAAGCCCCGCATACAGGAGTTAGGCTGTATACAATTGAGGTTCGCTCTGTTCCCCAAGAGTATCGTTCGTGATATTGATACCTCCAATATCTTCTATGCTCTTTCTTAATAAGTTATCTAACAAGGCTTATGAATTTTTATAATCTGGGCCCTTATTTTCTTTGTTAAAATGTAAACTATTTAACTACAGAAAAAAAGTTTAAAAATGAATTGAGAATAATATATTTTCGTTTGGTTGCTGGTTAAAAGACACAACTTTAAAAAAAAAAGTTCTTAGGAGCCAAATAAGCATGTTTTTTTAATCAGTGTCATCAAAATCATCGTTAGTTAACAATATTAAGGGCTGAAATTAATCAATCTTTAACATGAAAATATCAAAGTTTTTACCAAACCTTTTAGCAAACAAAATTATTAAAAAATGTTTAAACTAAAATGAAGTAAATTAATAAAGAGTACTTTTCATTCCGACTAGAGTACATGAGTGGAGCCGATTAAAGGACCAGCATCGCTAGGGTTCTACTAAAATAAATTTGCTATTTTTTTTTAAACTGGGGTACAGCGGTAAAATTATTTGTTTATTAACATTTATCTTATTTTCGTTGCAAAATTATCCAAAATAAAGTAGAAACGACTACGGGATATACAAATCTTTTCTTTCGCCTTTTTAACACTCCTATACGATGGGGTGTTGAGACTACAGACACCAAGGTGATGCACTCTTGTAGCTTATACCAATGATCTCGCACTGGTTGACAAGGCAAATCAGAAAACGGTCATGGGTAATGCGGCTAACACAGCCCTGCATCGCATTAGTAGGTGGATTAGAGAGAATGATCTACAGCTAGCGCCTAAGAAAACTAAGGTATTCTGCCAAGAAATAGAAAATCACGGATATCGAAATGAAACCAAAGACCTCTTCCGGAAAGTGAAAATTCTTGCGAGAGAATTTAAACTCAAGAACTATGCAATAGAGGACAAACATGGTATTATCATAAGTGATATCGACAGAGTGTTGGAAACATGGAAAAACTATTGTTCAGAGCTCTACAGGGAAGAACACGTAAATCTAGGCCACACTTCAGCCCTCGAAAACACTGAATACAACCCTGAACCTGAAATTCTGCTGTCCGAGATTGAAGAAGCTGTAACTCACCTCAAGAAGAATAAATCCCCTGGCTGCGATGATATCACGGGAGAGCTCCTTCAGAACATGGGAGACAAAGGATGTTACATAATGTGGAAACTTTGTAATAAAATTTTGGAGATGCGGGAGATACGGCCCAGAGAATGGCGCACATCATTGTGCATACCAATCCATAAAAAAGGAACAACTACAAAGTGTAGTAATTATCGTACCATCTCACTGATTTCCCATCCAAGCAAAATATTACTAAGAATCATTAAACGCCATTTGCAACAGTACTTAGACAACCAAATTCCCCAGGAACAAGCAGGCTTTGTCAAAGGGAAGGGTACGAGAGAGCAAATCCTTAATATGTGGCAGCTCATAGAAAAGGCCCGCGAATTTAAAATTCCAATAATAATCTGTTTTCTAGACTACCAAAAGGCATTTGATTGTGTAAAGTGGGAAGTTCTCTGGACAGTTCTTCATGAGATGGGAGTTCCAGACCATTTGGCAATATTAATTAAAAACTTATACGAAGATAACTCAGTTAAAATAAGAATTGAAAACCAGCAATCTGATACCTTTAAAACCAGCAGAGGTGTACGACGGTGTATTTGGAGATAAAAGTGGAACTTTTATCACCAAATGACGTCATGCGCGTCGACGTACAAAATTCGATTGCGAAGTGGGTTTATCTTGGAAGTCTTAGTATCATGATTATTATTCTCTTCCCTCTAGAGCCAACGTCAACTTTACAAGCGGCTGCGACTGACGTGATAATGAGTACATATGATTAAGTTTTGCTACAAAAAAGGCGAATTTTACGTCATTTTGTCTACAGCGTTACATAAAGCTACTAGATCTTTAGAGATGACGTATTTGGCAACTGCAGACTGCATATATGACTATAAACCTGACGTCGAGGCTGTGAATCTCATTTATCCTTTCACTATCCTAATTACCAAATTTCTTAGCCTTCTATTTTGGATATATTCTGCATTAAACGTGACTTTAATCTACAGCCGATATATAGAAGTACATATTTTCAAAATTTACATGTCCACACGAGGGTGGTCTATTAGAACTTTTATTTTCTAAAAAAATGCTAAGTAAAATTGCAGCACAAGTGTTTTAAAAGAAAAAAGAAGACTGGGACTCTTTTTATAAACTGTGGCTTGTCATTGGTTTATTTTCTTTTGCTTTGCTGGATCGTTCAAAGTAAGGTAGCTAATTTTATGCAGGATGCAAAAATTTTGCGAAGACAACTAAATGATATGCAAATAGCATAATTATACGATTGGAACACTACTGTAGCGCCAATATGTGGGCGGCATCACCAGTATTGACGCCAATCCATTTTATGTGTATGCAAAAACCGACAGTCTACGGAGAACTCCTAACGTTCGACCAAGTCATAAAAACGTTGGCGCCAACATTGGCTCCAACACAGTTTTGTCGGTACACAAATTGGACGAACGCTGTTGGGACCAACGTTGATCTCCATGTGTAAAAGCCGGCGTAATACTACATATTTTAGCTGTCTACACGGTTGTGTCGTGTAGAATCCTAATTGGCGCGTGTGTGGTTCCTTATCATTTTATTAGATGATATATCATGGTCCCTTGTGAATGATGGTGGTTAGTTAAGAAGACGATATAATGTATGTCTTCTTCTTCGCATGCCATATCAGAATTATCTGACGTTGGTATTTGATATCCGAGTCCATTCACGAATGTCCATCAACCAAAAAACCCGTTTCCTCTACAGCCCTCCATTTTGCCTTTAAATATCAGTTGTAATATTTTATGTCAACTTTCCCTTACTATATGTCCCTGATAAAACATTTTTCAATATTTAACAGTCTTTAGCAGTTCTCTGTCTTTGTTAAAGCTCCTTAGTACTTCTTTATTAGTTTGCTTTGCTGTGCATGGTATCTTCAGCATTCGTCTATGAACTCAGATTTTCAATGCTTAAATTTTATTCATGATCAATGCTTTTAGCTTCCACACTTCTGCACTATACAAAAAGTATGGACCAAACATAGCACTTAACCAGTCTTTGTCTTAGTTCTAAACTGAGATTAATATTGCAAAGAAATGACTTCATTTTCATAAAAGTAGTTTTAGTCATTGCTAGTCTACGTTTTAATGTCTGGATCTAGTTGGTCCGGTATCACAATTCCCAAATATGTATGTATGTATTTTTTTTAAATGTTTATTGGTATATCAGTGGCGCCATTGATTTATGACGCCATCAAATGTTTTAACTTTTAAGTAATACATATCCTATATATGTATAATTTATTTTATAATCCAAACGTTACAATTTGCCCTTTTCTCAAAACAACAAAACGAATATAATCTCTAACCTCACAGCAATCATAATAAAATTGTATGTTATAAGCAATTAAATCATTTACCGCTACTGTGTCATTACAGCAATAAAATTGTTTATAGTGTAATTTAATAGTCGCCATTCATTAAGAGTACCTCCCCGCATTAAAGTTTATGTTGCACTCATAAACTAAATTTATAGTAAAAATATCGGACGGAGTCATTTATGAATCAAATAAAGTTTGACAGTTTATTTTTGTAACAGAAAAAATATTTTATATATTTCTGAAATTGACTCTCCCTGAGGTCTCAGCAAAAATCGAAATTTGGAGATCAGACTACGTACCATTCGCTGTTTTATATTTTCAATATTATATGGAGCTGAGACTTGGACATTAAAAAAATGCAATTTAAATAAAATCGAGGCTTTCGAACTCTAATTATACCGCAGTATTTACCAGAGTATTAAAAATTACAAATAAAGAAATACTGGAGAGGGTTGGTAAAGAAACAGAACTAATCACCACTATACAAATAAAAAAACTGGAATACGTAAGCCACGTGATGAAGGGTCCAAAATATGAAATTTTGAGACTCATAATACACGGAAAGATTCAAGGAAGAAGATCTGTTGGCCGAAGGCAGAACTCATGGTAAAAGAGTCTACGTACCTAATTGGTATCAATGCAAATCGATTGACAAATGTTTTACCAATGTTTTATCAAAATGTTTTAACAGCTACATTTTTTTGGTGTTTTCATTTCCAATATGGAAATTGTTTTGAAAAATCTAAAAATTCAGAAATTTTTATCAGGCAGAAACTCACTAAAATGCTGTTTATAGTCTTAACTTTTGAACGGTTGAGCAACGTGAGTATTGACATCAATGACGTTAGCATATTATAAAAGTTTTAAATGTGAATGTGCCGTATAAATGTTAAGCTGGACTAGCACAATAATAAATTAAGCAATCTTTAAAATCATGAATACCCAGTCACAGCTTTTGGTTATATTTGGGTCACATATTAAGGTATAGACACTATGCATAGCTTTAATTGTTAATAGAAACGAAAATAAATGAGACAAAAACATATACATAAACAGAAATCGTGGTTCAGAAACATTAAAAGAGGTCGAAAATACTAGAATCTACCAAATGTGTGTAACGAACTTGGATTTTTTGTTATATATATTATTATATATTATATATATATATATTATATATATATATTATATATATAATATATATATATATATATATATTATATATATATATATATATATATATATATATATATATATATATTAAATGGCCAACTATATGGCCTAGGAGACAAATTCGTTAAACTTCCCGTGCTCGAATTGGTATCACTAAAGTGTTATGATCATTTCGGCCTATCCCAGCCATCGTCAGACACTTGGGCTGATACAAATTCAAACTCGGAAAGTAAAACGAATGTCTCCCAATCTTCACTACCGTGTAGTTAGCTTATAAAGGCGCCCTCTATTTTGAAGGCCGTGAACGAAACGATATGAATAATATTTTTATATAATTTATTTGTCTCCTAGGCCATATAGTTGGCCATTTAATACATACAGCGATAGCGGCTTTCGCTAAAAGATTTAATTCTTTATATATATATATATATATATATATATATATATATATATATATATATATATATATATATATATATATATATATTATGTTTAATTAATAAACTTACTTAAATAGTGGTTAAAGAAATAATTTATAAATTATATACTAGCGAATATTATTAAAAAATAATTATATGAGGGTATTTTTAAGAATTTAGCATAATAATAAATGTTAAAAGTGTTTTTTTAATTATAAACATATTTAATTGAGCCATGTGCATAGGCAACCAAATATACACTGTGTTATTTGACATTATATATTATACAGGGTGGTGAATCGTCAAACGGTCCATAGGAAACTCAATGGGAAATTCTAAATTGTTGAATTCCTGCTTCCCTAATTATTTTACACCCAAAGTCATGGGAAACTATTTGTAGAGGACTCAAATATGTATCGAAAACAACTGTTAAAATTATTCTACGACTTAAAGGTATTCCAAAATTTTGCTAAAATATAATACATTTTTCTGTGAAAAAATGTGTATTACGTGTTGCGTTTTGTCATATTATTGTTTCTGATATTTGACAATATTTAAATCAATTATATTACATTTATCTATAATTTAAATGGCCAAAATTTTGTGATTTATTGTTAAAAAAAAATTAAGTTGATTAAAAAATGTACTCAGTTGAGGAGAAAAAAGCAATAATAAAAATTTTTTATTCATGTTTTATTATAACACTTGTTATAGTTTTATGTTTATAAATTATCATATATTTATTATTAGAAATAAAGATCACAGTAACAGTATATTGGAATTCATTAAATTGTTGTATAACTTAACATGGAATTAAATTTTAGTGAATTAGAATATCTTACGTTAAATAAAGATCCGGTAGTGGCAGGAAAAGGTTCGCGCTATTGCCTGAGTACAACATTATGCGATTTTTCGTCAACTGAGTACATTTATATTGATCGATTTGTAAACAATATAATTTATTGTTCACAAAGTAATAATGTTCATTAGTAGTAGTATTTAGTAAAACTCATTGTTTATAATTTAATCATAAAATAAAAAAATTGACAATTCAAATTGTCAAACATCTGACATAAATATGATAAAACACAAACGTAATAATATATATTCTTGCATTACGTGTGGCCTAACTTTTAGGGGTGGCCTGAAAAATGTATTATATTTTAGCAAAATTTTGGAATACGTTTAAGTCGTAGAATAATTTTAACAGTTGTTTTCGATACATATTTGAGTCCTCTACAAATAGTTTCCCATGACTTTTGGTGTAAAATAATTAGGGAAGCAGGAATTCAACAATTTAGAATTTACCATTGAGTTTCCTATGGTCCGTTTGACGATTCACCACCCGGTATATATATATATATATATATATATATATATATATATATATATATATATATATATATATATATATATATATAATATATATATATATATATATATATATATATATATATATATATATATATATATATATATATTATATATAAATATATATATATATATATATATATATATTATATATATAATATATATGTAGTATACAAGTAAAAATAAATAAAATAAGAGTTACTTAAAATTTAATTAATTATACCACCAACGACCGGTCTCGCATACTACAATTTGCTATGCATCTTCAGGTCTTACAGTACCTGATAAACTAAATGCTGAAATTACAAAAACCCACATTTGGGTGCAGTCTAATAAAGAAAATAGAGCAATTATGTTAATATTATTGTCTATGATTAATAATATGAATTAAATTGATTAAAGCAGAGTAAGACTCTTTTAAAAGGAATAAGAAAGCTGTTTAAAACATAAGGTTAATAAGTGACCTCTCATGTTGATTGAAAGAAGAATAATAATGTAAAAGGTGACTTAAATGAGCAATAATACAATGTCGATGGTAATTTTAGCTACCAGTGTTATCACTTATAAGTAGTGTAATCGCTTACCTAATCCATAAAAAATCAGATTTAAACAAGTATATTCGAATTATAGAAATATTATTTGTAAATTTGCACAAGTAAAAATACCGACAACAAAAAGCACATGTCTATTTTAATTTTAAGTTGAAAAACTAGTGTAGTTAAAAACACAAATCATTAATAGGTACAAATATCACATAATTATTACAAAATCATTAATAATTACTCATCTCAAAGGCAATAAAAGTGCACATCGACAAATTGATGATTTACAGCATATCTTCGATATTAATTGCCAGTCCCCATTGTGGCATTTCATCAAGCTGTTCATAGAAGAGCCATCGCTGAAGAGAAGGCAAAGGATTAACAGGTGGAAAGAGATGACAGATGCTGCAAAATTTTAAAATTAGTCGTGTATACTGTCCTACAAATGTATACAATTAAAATTATTTAACCATTGCGTGATTTCAAATTGACAAATTATTAATATTTAGAGCAGGTAAACAAAACATTTTAATATTTGATTTTAATTATATAAAATTAATGTTGCACAACAAAAAGAAGCTGGGATAATCACTAAAACATATGTAAAGGAATTGGAAAACACACATTCCGTCCAACATCTAATAAAAATAGTAATAATTTTAGTATATGGTGGTATATAAAAAAGGATGTAGTCAAACTAGTAGGTTATGTAACATTACTATAATTTTTACAAGTTGAAGACAGTGACACACATTACATGAAGTGTTGTATCTACAATCTAAGTATTGTACTCATCTAAACAACAAAAGAGGATGGGTTTCCTTAATCCTCACTGGCTCGAAAAAAAGAGACTAGTTTCAATAATAAGATTCTAATAAATAAGAAAGAATTAAGATATAATTTTAATAAATACTAGGTAATATTTGGTGACTGTCTCAAGACAACTGACAGTTAAGTTAAAGAAAACCAACCTGGCTGTTAAAGACATGCAGATACAAAGTGCTATTACCCTAACAATTATCAAAAAATAGGAAAGTGCAACATAAGCAATCAACTCGCAAAGCAATTTCCCGGAAAACAGAGAACAAACAGAAGAAAATGTTGGTGAATTCCTGGAGTCTACTTGTGTAAAATGAGTGAGTGATAAAGTTTATTGAAATGGTGAAAATCATTACGCCTATTCATAGTTGAAGGCTGTTTGGGAATGTGACAAATCCCAAGGAAAGTTCTTTTGGAATAATTATTTTAAGTACCTAAAATCTCTGTACTCTCAGAATCTGCTTGAAGTTGTATCGATATAACGTCTGTGGATAAGGCATTCATGTGTTTTTAACAATTATTGTTACTTCTGTGCGAAATAAGGTGTTCTTTCAAGGACCGACCAGTTTGTTTGATGCAGGACAACTTACAATCCTAACAAGGGCCTTTATAGACTACATTAGTTTTTCGTGTTTCGATAAAGGTATCCTAGAGTTAGAGAATAACTTTCCTATAAAACTGACATACGTTATCCCAATATTGACAGGCACAATTCGTAAAAGCCTTAACACTTAAGTAAATTTAAAAAAAAAGGCAAAGAGCAATAAATGTTAGATGCAACGGAAGAACTCTGAGAGATAGACCCAGGTGAAACAATAGAATGAAGTGATAAAGCATCTTTTTTCCAACATCAGACAACGATGGTGTATGCCAACCATGAAGAGCATATCAAACTGTGAACTCGAAAACTAAGACATCGGAGTAGGTTATGCCTGAACCTCGTGGAATGGCACAAGTAGTTATTCAAAAAGAGATTACTGACCATATCTTTTCTATACCAGGAGGTTCTTAATATCTGATACCCATGTGGACACTCACGTCCATTTAAGTTTATATGTGAACTTTAGATATATATATATATATATATATATATATATATATATATATATATATATATATATATATATATAGGTATATATATATATTATATATATATATATATATATATATATATATATATATATATATATATATATATATATATATATATATTATGTATAAAGAGTAGCCCAAAGAAGTATGGAACGCTGGCAACGAAAGAAATAAGAAAAAAGACAGGCATCATAAATTTCACAGTGTGTATGGCATGGGACTGAAGTGGAATTGGGCAGGCCAGAATGAATGACTGGCAACGGACTCAGAAAAATACAGTGTTAAGACCACTAGTAGATAAAAAGCAGAAAAGAACTTGAAATTGGTATAGGACTTTACTCTAATTTGTTTTTTAAGTAGTTTTGTTAAAGTCTTTTTTACATATATGTATTTAACAATAATGTAACCATGTATATATTCTTTTTTCAGGTGAGTAAACATCTCTGTTATTGCAGTTGCATGGACGTAAGGTAAGAAAGCTATTATTAAATTTTATATTCAAATGTTTTTTTATTTATTTATCTCTGAACCTGAAAGGTTAATTGGCTTGGTATAATATAAAATTTTACAATTTAGTAAATACATTTATAGAATATAAGTATAATGACAAATGTTTTATATAAGTTTTATCACTTATATTATTTCCAAGGCGTCTTTTAATTTATTTTGAAGTTTTTTTACACTATAGAGAGGATATTCCAGTAAAATATGGCGAACACTGAGCACAATACACGAAACAAATGTTTTGTGGGCGATGGCGGTGTAGCGTATTCTCAGTCGAGATAAATTAGTTTAATGTAATCGCTTCTTTGAGATTGATTTCCAAAGAAGTATGGACTGTTCTACTTTTCTTAGTTTGTTGTACAAGCATTTAGTATTAAGTTTTTGATTATGGGTCGTATATCTACAGTAACTTCAACTTCAAGCTATGGCAGGTGTAAACAAACGCACGCTGCAAACACGCGTTTGTTCAGGGCCGGACTAGCAAAGTAAAGCTGCATTACAAAACCTTATATAGTTTGTAGACGTCTGACAGGTACAGATTATAGTACAACAATTTTTCAAATATAAAAATGATTTACAAGATCGAGAGTTATTAACAGAAAAATAAAATATACAAAAAAAGGTTTATTAAATTAACTTATTTTATCTTAACTTTCAGAATCTGATATTAAAGTTGATAGTGATAATCTTAATTTGTACCTCAAGTAAATTGTCCAGCTCCCTAATTTTTGGCTCCACTTCTTTTTTTAAATGTTTGACGCATTTTTTCCATTTTTGCATGGTTACAGCAGACATGGAATAAATTTTTAATGTCAGCAAATTTAAATGTTGTCTTATGCCCTGCAACATAATTTTTGACTTGCGCTTATACAAGCTCGATTGGATTGAGCTCGCAGTGGTACGGTTGGAACCTTAAAACTATTATATTTGTGCTTCTTACCAGTTCATCTAATATGTATTTATTTACTTTAGGAAACAGAACTGACCCAGTGTCATCAAATTGGAAGACGTCTGTACGACAATAGAGAATATATTTATTGTAGAAATCACTGTATGAAGATAGATGGATAATGGTGAATTTAAATTACACTTACTGCATGCAACAGAAACCACTACGAACATGAACTAGATTTTCGGTATTTAGACCAGCTAGGGATAAAAAAGGAGTATTGGCCGAAGAGTGACACGCGAAAATAGTACTTAATTTATAAGTTTGGTGTTTAAACACAGAAAAGATTATTTCATAGAGAACCAGGGTTGTTCGACAATATAAACTAAATACTTTGTTAAGAGGAAGGGTTTTTATTTAACAAACGAAATATAAGAAGAGTAAGGAGGACGCACGGCGAGCTATATCGTTGTCGTGAACAGGCATGACAAATCGCTCGTTGTTTATGTGTTATTTTTAAGGCTTCTAGCAAAGTATATACCATCGTTGGCATGAAAGTAATTTTCTAATAGGCATAATTAAGGAAATTCTAAACATGCTTCAATGATGAAACAAGAAGAAGATAGACTTTGCTAAGCGCTACAAGACGCTCCTTTAAGTGCAATCATCAGAATGTAAGTTATTGTTTACAAAAGTTATAAACAATCAGTCTGGATATATACGTGATATGCAAAAGAATATTAAAGAATTTTGCATTATTTTGCAATTTTTTTTTGTGTGTTTTTGGCTTGGACAATTGTCATTCAGCCAGTCTCAATCAAGATAAGTTTATTAACGTAGTGTGTGTGTGTGTGTGTGTGTGTGTGTGTGTGTGTGTGTGTGTGTTTGTGTGTGTAGAGTAATTGTCTTGATACTTAGCAAAGTCGACGTCATTGTCTTTGCTAAGAGACGCTAATTGTATCCGAACGTCTGCGGTCCCTCCGGTGTGTACCGATCACACAAGGATAGAAATTATTTTCATTTATTAATTTTTTTTTAATAAACGAAAATTTCCACCCAAGTGGGATTCGAACTCAGGACCTTTAGGTTTAAAGGCAGGCGCTCTTACCACTGAGCCACAGAGGGTTTTTTTCAATTTTGAATACGCCATTTTAAACATTTTTACGAATTTAATAAAATCGAATTTTTTGCGCTAAATTATTTAAAAATTATTTGTAAATTAATATTACATACACAAACAAGCATTGAGTAAAATATTTTATTACAATTTGTTGTTTGTTTGTCTCAAAATTTAAGTATTATTATGTAATTAAATTCTACTATTTACAGTAATTAAGTTTTGCTTAACGGGTTCCGGTGTTTTATTAGTTTTCTGATTAATGATTTATTTTTCTTTGTGCTGCAGCAACGACAAATTCAATTTTAATTGTACATCACTAAAAAACGGACAAAGTAAAATCACACTTTGTATTAACAAACGTTTAATTACCATTTTAATTACATCACGTTAACGTATACTTGTAGATGCTTGAAAATGAAGTGGTTTTTATTTCCATTTGAGTTAATTGTGATATAATTGATTAAAAATATTAATACGAAGAACCTTTTAGTTGCCCCTAGTTTGCCAGTTTTAATAATGAGAAAAAGAATACAAAATATATAAATATTAGATTGCCTAGCAACTCTTTCTCTGGAAGAGAAAATAACTTCCTCTTTTGAACTGAAACGGATCAATATGATATTATATTATATGTTCATATATTATGCACAGATTGGGGCTCTCACCAGCCCTAAGGTTAATACAAGGCTAGCGGGGGAATGTCGACACCTACTATATATGAGTTCCAGGTAATCGGACTATTCTTCTTCTTTAAGTGCAGTCTCCCAATATGGGAGGTTGGATATCATCATCACTATCTTTACTTGATCTACTGCTCCTCTGAAGAGTTCTATAGAACTGCATTTAAACCAGTCCCTTAAATTCTTTAACCATGACAGTCTCCTTCTTCCTGTACTCCTTCCTTCTCTGCTCTTTCCCTGCATTATCAGCCTTAGCAGTTCATATCGCTGTCCCCTCATTACGTGTCCCAGATATTGTAACTTTCTTATTTTTATTGTGTTTAATATTTCGAATTCTTTGCCTATTTCTCGCAATACTTCCGTGTTAGTTTTCTTCTGTGTCCATTCTATTCTAAGCATCCTCCTGTAACACCACATCTCAAACGACTGTAAATTATTTATGTGTTCTTGCTTCAATGTCCAGCTTTCAAGCCCATATTGCAGTATCAAAAACACATAGCATTTTAGTGCTCTTACTCTAGTTCTAATATAAGGTCTTTGTTAAAGAGAATTTTGACAAAGAGTCTAAAATCCAGGTTCCTATGTATTTATATTTATCAACCTTTTCTATCGGTACATTTTCCAAATGTACGGTACATTTTCCAAAAGATGACGCAGACAAAGACCGATACAATGAAATGAAGAAGAAAACTAGAAAGATAATTATGACCTCCAAAAATGAGACATGGAACAGAAGGTGCAGAGAGATAGAATCTTATATTGGAGGACGACAATGCACTGAGGCGTGGAAGTTTATAAACTCTGTTAAGAAGCCGACTAACGAGAAAGTGATTCTAAATCCCATAAATCCCAAGGATTGAACACATTATTACAAACATCTATTAAATGAGAACAGAGACGAATTTAAAGAAGATATGAATTCATCAAGAATCGAAATTCTGGGAGAGGATATTACCATAGATATCAACATAGTTCAAAAAGCTATAGCAGGGATGAAGAATGGGAAAGCAAGTGGACCAGATGGAGTAACTACGGAATTAATAAAGAATGGCTCATGCCTGGTTGCACCAACATATCTTAAGCTTAAGACGTGCCTTAGGTAGGCCTCAGCTCAGACTGATCGACCGACCACGACCAAACCGTCCGACGTCGATCAACCAAATTTTGTATTTTTATTTTTAAGAATATAAAGAATATTTTAGAATCGAAAATTATGGTGCAACGTAAGTGAGAGTTAAGGCAACCCTAGCTATAAGCAGAGTTGGGCTAAGCTGGAGCTTAAGATCTATTGGTGCAACCAGGCATCAGAGAAATTACACAGAATGATCACGGTGATATTTAACGAATATATTAATGGACATCCAACACCAGATGAATGGAAAACAGCATATATGACCCCAATATATAAAAAAGGTGACGGCAGAAATTGTAAAAACTATAGAGGGATATCGGTCACAAGTTCAATGAGTCGACTATATGGTCGAATATTACGGGACCTGATAGAGGAAGATTATCAATCGTCTGAAGACGAAGAACAAGGAGGATTTAGAGCAGGTCGTTCATGTACAGATAACATCTTTTGTCTTAAACAAATTATAGAAAAGAAAATTGTGACAAATAGAGAGTAACGCATGACTTTTGTAGATCTTTAGAAGGCATATGACACAGTCCCGCTAAATAATCTATGGGAATTCCTGGGCACATCAAACATGCATCAAACATTGGTTAGTGCTCTCAAAGATCTATATTATGGTTCAAACTCCCAAATGAAATTCGGAAACGTCTAAGCTGAAAAATTTGTAGTTACTAAAGGTCTCAGACAAGAATGTTGTATCTCTCCGACTCTATTTAAGGAACGTTTCCTCCGAAACGATGGAAAAGGAAAGTCAAAGGAATGGGTATACAATTGAACGATCAGTATTACATATATATTTTACAGTTTGCAGATGGTGAGTTGGTGATCTCAAATGACAAAGACGACATGGAATACATGCTTAGAAAACTTATTAAAAAATACCAGAAATGGAGATTAAATATCAATTTAGAAAAGACAATACCCGGTCAAACAAATGTTAAGAGCAATGTTGGACGGATGTGTGCTAATATGAGCTAATATGTGCTAATATGTGCTCAAGTACTGCGGAAATCAATCAGAATTAGCTCAGAATCATAACAGACTTTTTTACTGGACATGCGCCAGTTAAGGGACTTCCGCATATAAATGACTCTTTCACGGAAGCTTGAGCTGCAAACTCTTAAGCAGAGAAACAATAAACCATATCTTGCATGTCTGCGAGACATTGAATGGAAGACAGAAAATATATTTTGGAGAAAACAAAGTGACTCCAAAAAAAGGTAATACAGTGTTCCAGAATTTTGAAATAGGTCTCATAAATTAATGGAAAATGTGCAATAAGTTAATCGGCTGCAAGTATAACAATATCTGCGCTTTGCATTAATTCATCCATTTCATAGGTCATTTTTATTCTCCACGAAGCATCGTTTCAATTTGTTAGTCCGAATATCTTTCTTAATATTTTGCGCTTAAATATTCCTATTATCGATATTCATCTGCGGTTGAAAGGCTTGACGTTTCACATCCACTGGTCCAATTACTGTGTTGTAGATTTTAAGCTTAGACTCACGATTAAGTAACTTACTTTTCATTAAGTCTTTGTATGTCTAAAAGCACTTATTACCGCTAAGATTCCGTGCTTGTATTTCTTGACTAATGTCATTACTGCCATTAAATTTCAAATGCCTCTGTCATATCTCCATCTATTCTTCGTTATTCCTAACATAGATAGTTGTTTTAACATTTTTTGTCTATCTACTTCATTAAACGCCTCTTTGAAATTAATATACAAGTTGTAAATTGGTATGTTATATTTAGCACATTTCTCATATATACCTCTTAACATATGTATTTGGTTTATAGTTTACCTTTTTGTTCTGAAACTACATTGATATTCACCAGTTATTTCTTGTGAAAATTATGCAGGGCGGCTGTATATAATTCCTGATAACACCTTGTAGGCGACATTTAGCACTGTTATGCCCTATAGTTTACTTAGAGTTGTTGGTCTCGTCAATTGTATCTAGGAAGGATGATTCCTACTTTTCAATCCTCTGGAATGACTTTTAAGGTCCTTAAGTGGCAGATTAGTTTATGGATACGCTTCTATTCTATAACACACGTCCACCATTATTTAGTATTTCTGCAGTTATTTTATCTGTGTCGCAGTACTCGGTAACTAGTACTCAATAAAGTATGCGATTTTGGTCCATAATTACTAATAACTTTAGGCCTAAGAACGGGAACACTTCTTGTGAAGAAATAAATTAAAGTTTATGAGAACTAGGTACATGAGCGGGCTAGAATAAAAGAATGGGTAGTTTTTGATAAATTAACAAGTTTAGATCGGTGCTGTGATCTTATTCGCGCGCCAGCCGTGGAAGGTTAATTGACATAAAATGTCTTTATTGTTGAGCAAAAAAGGTAAAACTGCTAGGCAAATAAACATTTCCACGTAAAATGTGCAGTGTACATGAGTTATATTAAAAGGATGTAATGTAGATACCTTCTAGTTAATAGCCAAAGTATCATAAAATATTTTTTTAATTTAATTTGTATATTATATTATTTGTTTTATATTTTCATTACTAGAGCAATTTACTTTTGTACTGCTTGTGTTGTACAGAAGAGTAACTCATTGGTTATCTAGCGATATTTCAAAACAGTCGCAAATTCGTAAAAGATACTTTAATATGTTTCAATAACTTGACGTATTGATAGTAGATGGATTCGACCGTTACTTGATGGAAATTCATTTTATCTAACAATAAAACAGGGAAAGCTTTGTTTTCAAACTTCCACAAAATTTATTTTAAATTCTTATCCCTACAGCTGTTTCGGCTGATTGCCTTTCTTAAGTGATCAATTTTTGAAATGCGTTTACACTTTATAGTCTTTAATGAAATAGGTTGAGGAGGGGAGAATTGTTTGTCTCAAGTTGGTCATTCAGAATTATATCTGTGTTTTTTAATTTGAATTTTGAATGTGAAGAATTTTAAATTCGTCAATAAAAGAATGATTATGATCTAAAAGGTGAAGTGCGTATTTCAAATCTGTTTTTCTATTATTAAAAGCCATTTTATGTTCTGCTATTCGTTTATTGAAATTTTTACCCGTTTGACCGATGTAACCAAGAGCCAAAATTAAAAACACTTACACCACTGTGTAAGTGTTTTTAATTTTGACTCTTGTTGTTTTTAATATGTTTGCTTAAGTTGTTATTTGTTCTGGAAGCTAGTGTTATTCCTTTCTTTTTTATGTGTTTGGCTATTTTTGTTGATATTTTGCCTGTATATGTAATCGAACAGAAGTTACTGGGTTTGTCCTCTGGTGGTGGAAATACTTTCTTGGTGGAAGGGCTTTCTTGTGTAGTTTTTGATTTAACATTTCAATCATTGTTTGTTCGTTGTATCTATTGTTTGCAGTTATTTGCAGTTCTGTCTCAAAGTTGTATTTTGACATCGGATTTTCTGTTAATATGTGTAACATACTACGATAGGCTGCCAGTTTATGTTGTGTGGAATGGGATGATGAATTGTGTATAGTCGTGTCAGTATGGGTAGGGTAGGTCCATATTTCATAAACCTACCCATACTGACACGACTATATACAATTCATCATCCCATCCCACACAACAGAAACTGGCAGCCTATCATAGTATGTGACATAGATTAACAGAAATTCCGATGTCAAAATATAACTTTAAGACAGAATTAAATATCATTAAGCAAATAGCAGTAAACAATGGATACAACAAACAAACAATGAATAAAATGGTAAATCAAAAACTACACAAGAAAGCCCACCAAGCCCACCTGAAATTAGTATTTCCACCAACAGAGGAAAAACCTAGTATCTTCTGCTCAATTACGTATACAGGCAAAATATTAACAACAGCAGCCAAAAACATAGAAAAGAAAGGAATAACACCAGCTTTTCAAACAAATAACAACTTCAGCAAATATATTAAAAACAGCAAGAGCCAAAATAAAAAACACTTACACAGTGGTGTATACAGGGCTGTCAATAATTGAAAAACAGATTCTACATACGCAATTCACCTTCTAGATCGGAATCTTTTATTGGCGAATTTATAATTCTTTACATTCAAAATAAAGGCCTTAAGCTATCTTTGCTAGAATCTATGGAAATAAAAATTAACAAATAATAAAAATAAACAAATTAAAAACACAGATATAATTCTGAATGAACAGCCTGAGACAAACAGTTCTCTCCTCCTCAACCTACTTCATTCAAGACTATAAAGTGTAAACGCATGCCAAAAATAGATCACTTGACAAAGACAATCAGCCGAAACTGCTGTAGTGATAATAGTTTAAAGTTAATTCTGTGGTAGTTTGAAAACAATGTTTTCACTGTTTTATTGTTACATGACATATTAATGTTCCTGTTAAAAAGGTTGTTTCTTAACTGATATGAAATATATACTATAGGTACTAAAAATATTTTCTTGTTCAACCAGAGTAACCGTTAGGAAATAGAAAACTAATTTAATGAAAAAATTATATTCCCTACAAGATTAATTCAAAACAAAATTCAAAACAAAAAAATATATTTAGAAACTGTTTTCACGCGTTTTATATATGGAGATCAGTATTTATGTTATTGACAATTATTAACTATAGTTTTTATGACTTTTTGTAAAAGATAATAAGTGTAATGAAGCTAATGCTAAAATCCTTTAATAAACAAAACTAATTTCTGCACTGTTGCTACTACAGAGATCGTCCCACGAACGTTATTTTCCACTTTAGCTAATTAGACAGTACATTCGAGGGTCTGATAGTTAGTGGTTTCCATTTTATTCTAATTCAGTTTATCTGCGAGGTACAGAGTCGGCTAATCTTGTGAATAATAGAGAATGAATAGCTTAAGTTTGCAAACAGGAAGCAAGAAACTCAAATTGCATTTGCCTTTATAGGAGCTAAACATTAAACTCGGCGCTCTCGTTATAGTAAAAGGTTCCTGCACCATAAACTTGCTTCATGGATCAATTGTGTTTTAGTTTAGGTGCTTTTGTATTGTTGTTTTCGTTGACATTCTTGCTTTGGAATGGTTTTGCAGTGAAGTTTCTCTAAATAGAAAGACGCAATCAAATCGTTGCAATATTAAGATACATAGTATTTCGCAATATTAGTTAAGTTCAAATGTGGTTAATTTGTACGATGGGATATACAGTTTATACCGTTGGAAATCTTATATGTGTACAGATATTATTTGTCATGGGAATAATTGATATTATTCTGAAAGGAGCAAAATGTATCTTGTATATCGGCAACGACACTGCGGTGCGTTATTGCTGATTCTGTATAAAAGCAGGTATGTTTTAATTTGTATTTAACAAGAAATTGTTTACCTCTCTTTAAAAAGGGAGAGAAATCGGACACGGAAAACTACAGAGGAATAAATTTATTAAACACAACACTAGAATGAACAACGCAAAGTAAAAACAAATGGGAGAAAAATAACTTAAAATAATCTGCTATGCAGACGACGCAATACTACTCGCTCAAATTGAAGATGATTTACAATGTATGCTGCATCAATTTAATATAACCGCCAAAAGTTTTAACATGTTAATTTCACCAACAAAGACAAAATGGGTTACACTTCGGCTAAACAGCTATTTAAAAGTTCTTAGAAATGCTTAAAAGCTCTTCATACCTGTTGTTTCTCATATCTTTATTATAATATAATTCGTGGCCTCAGGTCAATCATCAGAATTTCTTTAGCATTCAACATTTTAGTGTTCGTTGTTCCATTTCTTAAGCAAAAAGTTCCATGAGACGGCAAGATGATGGAGAACCTCCACCTTTTATTAATTTTCTTTATAAAGTTTCGGTTTACTCTTTGGTCATAGAAATATTATGTTGCTGCTTTGAAAGACCTGCTGATATCGAAGGTCTTGCCAATGCCAAAGAACATGCTTTTTGTTACCGAGCCCACACCATATTAATAACTATCACCATCGATGCATTTCTTATTAGTCGAACAGGAACAGCAGCCAGACGATCTGTACATAAAATTTTTTATTCATCCTCAGTGCTTGCTCGTAACTAAAGTTAAGTAAACAAAATTGTTGCTACGTGACTGCATGCTAACCCGGCCATACAATAATAACGGGTACTTAAATAACTTTTAACAAAATAGTTCGTGCATCTAGGGCTTTTTCCTAAATTTTTGGGAATGTCTGACCTAAAACACAAAAAAAATTTATTGAAAATAAATAAAAACTTAAAAAGTTTTTGAGAAGTGAACTTCTATTCAGATTTATAACATTTCTTAGCTTTCCAAGGACAACATAGGTTTTGTCGGTTACTTTCTTTGTAAAAAACTGCTTAAAACGGCCCCAGATTCAGTAAATTTGTAAGTCTGTGGAGTCTTTATAACTTTAAGCTGCTCTTTCATATAAAACAGTGTGTAAATAATAAGTAATATACTAAATTCAGAATAGTTATGTTTCGCAAGTCCACGATTGTTTATAATACCGATTTTCTTATAACACCGGGTTTTATCAACTTCTGTGACGGTGTCGTAATATTCAATATTGGAGATTTTTGCAGTTAAAATAAAGTTTAAAATAAAACGAGTAAAAAGCAAACAAAACAGACAAAATACGTAAACAACAATGAAAAACTTCAAATCAACGTTTGCTCCTCAGTAACAATGGCGGCGCTGTCAAAGTCATGTGAATTGAAATAGCCTATTCTTTTAATTTAGTATTGGCATTCTACTGAGTTAAAACTTATTGCTATGGGTAATTCTTGTAATATAATGCACAACCTTCTTTTTTAATTTACCTACGACTTCTGGTAAGGATTTTTTTGTAATATTTATTTAATTTATTTTCATTTCATTTATTTTCAATGTATTTTGTGTAAGATTCGTGACCATTTTTTCGGTTTCCGACCATTTTGTATATATACATATATATATATATATATATATATATATATATATATATATATATATATATATATATATATATATATATATATACATATATATATATATATATATATATATATATATATATTTATATTTATATATTTATATATTTATATATATATATACATATATATATATATATATATATATATATAATATATATATATATATATATTTATATTTATATATTTATATATTTATATATTTATATATTTATATATTTATATATTTATATATTTATATATTTATATATTTATATATTTATATATATCCAACAGAAGACAGATTGATTATTGCAGTACCAGCATATTCCTAGAGTGCGACAAAAAAAATTTACCCAAAGCAGTCGATCCTATGTTTTAACCTTGTATAGGCTCTTCACGGGTGGTATTTTTATTGGTTAAACGTAAGTCTCATGCTTCCCCTCTCCGAGACAAAGTGGGACTGTAGGGCAGGAGTGCCAGAAGGATTTCCTACCTTTTGGGCACCGTATGGACCAAGCCCGCTACTGAGTATTTAAAAGTTCCATTGGGAAAAACGGTCCTTTTCAGATTGTTGGCGTATTGTTTTGTTTGGTTTTAAACGCGTGGAGGATAGCTGTGGCTGTGTCCTCACCTACGATCAGGTATCGTTGTACAATGAGGTTGGAAAACTACCGAAAACCAAGCTCCACTAAAGGACTGTGTGTGGGGCTCACTGTTTAGTGTTTGGTGTTGTAGATATTATGTGAGTTTGTGGAATTTGGTTTTTATGTTGTTGGCTTCTTTTTTGGTGTTTATGTGTTTATGATTGTGAGCTTGGTGAAGGTAAAGTGTGTATGTGGGTAAATGATAAGTATATATATATATATATATATATATATATATATATATATATATATATATATATATATATATATATATATATATATGTATGTATGTATGATATGTGTGGGTACAGTCTATCTTGTATCACATAATTTCGTAACTTAATAGTCATATTTTTATGCATTCAGTTATTTTTAAAGAATACATTTCGTATGTGCACAGCTCCAGATTTTTATTTAAAGAAATTTTTTTACTAGTGTTACACAGCTCAACAAATTTATATTTATATTTAATAAGATAGGTATGGTACAACTTTCTGAGCACTATTACCTTTTTGGTCTTTACAAATTCAGTACAAATTTATTTTTCTTTTGTAAACTGTAAAATAACTTGAAATGTTGAAAGACTTAAACTTAAACGATTATCAAGCTTTGCAAACTGTATCCTTTTACTTCTTTTAAACTAAACGCAAATATCGCAAATTCAAAACTAATTTGTAGATTAATCCATTCGGCAACCGAACTAGTTGGCGCTTTGATAAATTCTTCGCCCTGTAATTGCTGTATTTGTTAATTGGACCTTCTTGTGTTTAATTTGAAGGGTCTGTCAGAAATACGGGAATAATTAATTCTCAGTCGCTGATTGAAATGAGTCTTTGAACAATTACGGGAGATGGTGAACTTTTCATCACAAAATAACTTTGATCAGAACGTTTGAAAAAGCTTAACGAATAAAATCCGTTATGAAATTGTTGTAAGGGGATAAAAACAATTTTATTCGTCCTTAGGGTTTTACTGCATATTTGTAAAGATGTTTAATTACTGAAATTTTCATAACGCTTAAGATTGTACTTAAAATAAACATAATTTAGAAACGAATAAAAATTTAAAAGCAGTAAAATATACACAAAGAAATATTGTAACAGTACATTGTACATAATATTGCAAAAAATTTATAAAGAAAAATAAAGAAAAAGAAAATAAAATAAAATTATATTTATCTTATTTAAAAAAAATACACTAAAAAAGCTTACTAGAGGATAAAAACAATTTAAAGAGGAGTATTTAAAAACCAAATGGTTAAAACAGAAAACTGCAAATGAAGATAATATAAACCAACAAAAACTATAATAAAGAACATAAGAGAAACTAAAAGAAATGAAGGGGCAGGGAAACGAACGATGAATGACTACCCAGAAGCATTTTATGTAAAAAGCAAAAACAAAGTTACATTTTTAATAATTACCTAAATCTAGTTTAAAAACTAATTCTTTGATAATATCTGTACTCTAGAAGGTGTACACATGTGCCTCAATAAAGTTTGTAGAGTGTTATACTGGGTATTTAAAATGAGCAATTTTGGGCGAATTATTTGTATGTTTGTGTAATTTTAAATGTTAACATTGATCTATACTGGTGACTTGTTGACTACAAAAAAGCTTTTGATAAAGGTAGACATCAAAAACTAATATCAATACTTATAAACAAGCTCATTAACAGTAAAATCATAAATATAGTGCAAACAATATATTGGAACCAAAGTCCCGTAGTTCAAATTGATAGGCAACACTCAGAAGAAATGAAGATCTATAGGGAAGTTAGACATGAGTGTATTTTATCGCCACCTTTGTTTAACTTATATTCTAAAGTAATTTTCCAAAACACGCTCAATAATATCAAAGAGAATATCAATGTTAACGAAAATGCAGACGATACTGTGATCATAGCAACGAGTATAAAAGATCTACATCTTATCGAAAGCTTAAGTATAAATAGTGCTGAGATGTGAAATACTATAAACATTAAAAAAACGAACTACTTGCTAATTACAAAAAGACCACAAAATATACATTACCTATTGATATAATCAATGGTAACATGATAAAACAAATACAAAATTATCAGTATTTGGGAACTTTGATCAATAAAACCAATGATCATGCTGCAGAAATAAACAGGCGAATAGAGATTGAAAGATCAGCATTTATACGAATGAGGCCACTTCTAACGTGCCAAAATCTAAATTTGGAGATCAGACTACGTTCCATTTGCTGTTATATATTTTCGATGTTATTATATGGGGCTGAGACTTGGACACTAAAAAAATGTAATTTAAAAAGAATCGAGCAGAGTATTAAAAATATCGTGGACTGATAGAATTACAAATAAAGAAGTACTGGAGAGGATTGGCAAAGTAACAGAACAAATCACCACTATGCAAACCAGAAAACTGGAATGCATAGGCCACGTGATAAGGGGACCAAAATATAAAATTTTGAGACTCAAAGATAATACAGGGAAAGATTTAAGGAAGAAGATTTGTTGGCCAAAGGCAGAACTTATGGTTGAAAAATCTACGTCATTGGTATCCATGCAGATCGATTGATTTCTTTAGAGTAGCAAGTTCAAGAGTTCATAACATTGCTCCAGGAACGTTCGATAGATGAGAATGACCTTAAAATAATAAAGAACCTTTATACGAATCAAGTGGTGAGAGTAGGACTGGAATCTACATCATGTTTCTCAATCGAAAAAGGTGTACGACAGGGTTGTGTTCTGTCACCCCTCCTTTTTAATCTTTACTCTGAAACGATTTTCGATAGAGCTTTAAGTGACACTGATGATGGAATCAAAATCAACGGACAGACTATTAGTAATCTTCGCTATGCTGATGATACAGTCCTAATAGCTGATAGCCAAGAAGTGCTACAACGACTAATAGATAGAATAAACACTAAAGGAGAACGAGTGGGCTTGAAGATTAATATAGACAAGACGAAGATAATGGTGGTTAGTAGAACACGAAATATGCAATTGAATACAAGAGTAAACAACCAGAACATCCAAAAGGTCCCCAACTTTAGATATCTCGGTAGTTGGATAACTGACGATCTAGATCCAGACATAGAGATACGTAGCAGGATTGAGCAAGCCAGAACAGCATTTACTAATATGAGAACTTTGCTAAGCAACAGCAGCCTCAACTTAATGCTTCGATATCGCTTTGTAAAATGTTACATTTACTCCATACTGCTATATGGTGTAGAAACCTGGACCATAAAGGCCAATGTGATGAACCGATTAGAGGCCTTGGAAATGTGGGTATTTAGAAGACTACTTAAAATCCCCTGGACAGATTACATAACAAATGTCGAAGTATTAAATAGAATGAACAGAGAACGAGAATTGCTGCCAATAATAAAAACAAGAAAAACTGATTATCTGGGTCATATATTTCGAAATTCAAATTACCAGTTCTTAAAGCTTATTATGGAAGGGAAGATAGAAGGAAAACGAGTCATCGGAAGAAAGAAATACTCATGGCTTAAAAATATAAGGGATTGGACAAATCTCGATGCTCATGCACTTTTTAGAGCCACACAAGATCGAGAGGAGTATTTCAGAATTGTCGCCAACATCCACTAATTGAATAGGGCACCATAAGAAGAAGAGAAGCAAGTTCAAAAATAAAAATAGCCATTTTATTATAGTCAAACAAATAGCCAGTTAATAATATACAGCGGGCCCAAGAGAAAAAAAAGGTTTATTTTTGTTTTTAATCATAAATTTCATTCTTAGTAAAAATATTTGCTTGTTCTAAAACTCTATAAAATAATTACTATTTAAATGAGAATAAGTCACAATATAAGGTTAAAGTAAGTTAATTGACGTTTAAATTTCTTCTTCGGAAATCGTGAACGATTTAGTACAAAAGTTTGATTCACTTTCTTGAAATTTCTCTATATTTTTTTTAGTTCTCTCCCTCCTTTTGCAACAATCTTTATTTCCAGTTCTTATAAAATTTAAAACTCAGAATAGCTTTATTATCATACCATTTGGCTATTATATATTTTCTATCCCCGCTTAACAATTTATGAAAACTACAACGATTATTCATTTTTAATGCGTCTCGCTAAAAACAGCTGATATTTGAAAATATTTATTCAAACCGTATCAGTAGCATAGATATGTTTGTGCTACATATACTGCAATAAATTATACTTGGAAAAATAATTATCGAAAAAAATTAGAGTTTCTTTTATTGTTTAAATCACCTTTGTCACGACCGATGCTCCCAAGCCAAACACATCTAAATCCTCTTGCGGAAGTTCTGTAGAGGATTCTTGATAAATTATTAAATCATACATAATACCACTACTTTACTCTAGCTGCTGACGTCCCTCCTTCCTATCGTGGGAGGGTCAGGTCGTTATACCCTTTGCTGTCTTTTTCTAAACTATTCCGACCTATATTTTGGACCTAAACTGAATAGCACGTCTTGGCAATCGCAATAGGTTTTAAAATTACGCCAAGCACCCCCTGAAATAAATTAAAGATGTCATTATCTCAAAACGTATTACCCTAGGCGAGAAGGAAAATATTTCCAAAATCTCTTACTAAACTTCTAATCTTTCCCCAGGATTTGGGAAGGGGGCAAGATTCTATTAAACATACTAAACATACAAACTTAAAAAAACCCTTAAAACTCCACGTCGCTACATATAATGTTGGATGCGTAACAAGAGAAAAAATAATCAAAGATTAAAGCAAAAATATCGAAAATCAAATGGGATATGATAGACGTTTTTAAGGTAAAACAACGAGAAAATAGTAATTGAATAGAAAAGTAAAATATTTTTAATGTTTTTTGTTGCTATTTGTATATTTTCGATAACGTTTAGTATTTGTATTAATGTAGCATTTCAATTTTAAGATATAATAAAACACCGAAACATTTTCTCAATTTTTTTGCGTCGCTGAGATTGATAATATAAACAGTTTTAGTCTGTTTATATAATACAGATGGGTATTTCTTTTGATGTTGATTCTGCGTATTAGAGATTTTACGCATCAAACAGAAATTTTTGCGTGTATGTTTTGTGTGTACCGGGTTAGTCGAATGATGTCACTCTACGATGAGCCCGCTGCCAGGGCAGTTGGTTTCGTTGTTTAGTCTGGATTTTCTTCAAATTCGTTATTCGATATTGGTTTTTTGTTATCGGAAATTAGTTAGTGAGCAATTAGTGGAAAAGCAGTGAGAGGATATTTAGATTTGGGAACAGATAGCTTACGGCGTGTAGTCTTCAAAAGCCGGTAATTTTTTCAAGTTGAAAGGTAAATTTTGGCTTAAAATGCTATTTGACAGTTTTTGTTGAGTTAATCATCGATTTTTTATGCTGTGTCCTATGTGGGAGATTTGTAATACGTCGTTTCCAACCATTTGAGAGGCCCACATGGTTTAAAGAAGAAATTAATTGGCCGAGTTTTAAAGATTGCAATTTGCTATCATCCAGGATAACTCAAAGCCCGAATCAGTGTCAAACTTCTCAAGAATTGCCAATTTTGTGTTTTATGGTCCCCTATACCAATTACAGTTTGTCTGGGACACAGTTGTGTTGTCCGTAGTATTTTAATTCAATTCCAATCCCCAAAAACTTTCTTAAAAAGAATACATCGTCAGTTTTATAAATTAGACAATTGTCATATGAGTCTTCGTTTATATACAATTAATTTTAATATTTAGTATTTCAAAAGGTTTAATATTTCACTTTGTCATATGACAGTTAGTAGTATCATTTTTTAACACTTGGTACATTACATAACCATAATTTTGAAATTTGTTTTGTTTAAAGGTTAACCGCTATGTAAGCTCTATTAAAAAATTTAGAAGTTCCGCATTTTAATAATAATTTAAATTTTTACAAGTCTTTACACTCTAACGTCTGGAGCTTGTTGTAAGTCGTTACAAATAGCGCTAATATAAGGTTTGTTGATAAATTTTGTTAATAGTATTTTTTATGTAGTCAAGTATTGTTTGTTATGTAGCCTTGAGTATATGGAAAAGAAAATGTGAAGGCATGTGAGTATCGGTACAGAATGAATACCTATATACGTTAAGCTTTGCAAACGATCAAGAAGTGATTGAATAAGACTAAGACGACCTCACCTACATAATGAGGAAATTACAAGAAGAATATACCAAGGCTGGCCTAAATATTAACCTCGCGAAAACAGAGTACCTATCTACAAGTCAAGAAGACAAGAAGACATAGGAGATCTGCAGATTGATGACAACGTAACAATCAAAAGAATTGACAAATTCAAATACTTGAAGTTTATAATCACGAAAATGGCAATACCAGAAGAAGAAATTACGCAAAGATTAGGACAACCAAGAACAGCAATCCGACAACTTAACTCAGTATGGTGGGATAAACACCTAAATATGAAGACAAAAACACAGATTCATACAACACTAGTGCGAAGTATTATGACATATGGGGCTGAAAATTGGATTATAAACAAGAAAAACAGCAGTAAGATAGTAGCAATAGAGATGGAATGCCTGCACATATGCTGCAGAGTAACAAGAATGAATAGGAGAAGTAATGACGAAATAAAACAAAAAACATCAATAGAAACAGAGATACTAACATATACAGAACAAATATATATATATATATATATATATATATATATATATATATATATATATATATATATATATATATATATATATATATATAAACATGTAAGAAGAACTAGCGACAGCAGATGGATAAAGAAAATTACCGAATGGAGTCCCATAGAAAGAAAGAAAAGAGGACGACCCCGAAGATCCTGGAGAAAAGGAGGAATAAAGTAGACGACGCCATGAGTAAAAGAGGCCTAAACGATGGAGAATGGGACAACAGAGAGAGATGGAAACGGTTGAACAAGGGAAGGCAATGAATACTGTAGAATCCCTGAGTATATATATATATATATATATATATATATCTTATTTTTTATTACTGTTGATCCTGTTGATCATTACTTTATCTTGAGTGCAGTAATTGCTGTCCCCACTTTCTACTCAATGTGATAGGCAAATTAAATCGTTACAAATTTAGATATTAATGATGGTATACAAGGCAGTGAATGATGATAGATATTCTGATTGTCGGATGCAGTGTTCTAAGATTTTGTAAAAAATTGTGTTTATATTAACAGTATTAGGAAAAAGCATCCTATGTACCAAATTTGAAAGATAAGAGTTCTAAATTAATATAGTTTTTAACAATAGAAGATTTTCGTGTAGGTGATCTGGAAGAGAAAGCCTTAAAACAAGTTCTTTTAGTCCTGTTATAAGATACATGTTTACCTTGTTTGGATGATGTAACTAATAGCTTATAAATCTATTACTTTATATGAGTTTTTTGAACCGTCCAGTTTTTAACACATTATTTGCAGTTTTTACAATTCTCATGTCAAGGAATGGTAGAGAATCTTCCGCCACTTCCTCAACTGTGATTGTTAAAAATGTTAACAACCGTTTCGTAAATTTTGTGTTTAGGAAGTGCCAAAACTAAATCATCTACATACCTTATAATAAAAGGATTAAAAAGTGCAACTGACAAAGCTATTTAGAATGGGTGAAAGACTAGACCCCATAAGGCTACTAAAAATTTGTTTACAAAAGACACCATTAAATATTAGAATATTAGAATTAGAAACAAAGCTGATAAGTATTTTAAAATGTAACAAGTAAAATACAACAAAGGTAAGTTGGTAAATAAAGATGTTATTATAAAACTAATTGAAACATAGTTTTGTGGTAATTAAAAATTGTTGATAAAAAAAAACCTAAATCAAAGAAATTTTTAATGTAAATATTGTTATTTAAATTTAAGCATTAGTTAAGTTGTCAGTGTGAAGTTGAGCTATTGGTCGATTAGGAGGGTATGAAGATGAGCAAAGTAGGTTTATGTATTTTGAATAGAACATAAAAACGTGGAGCAAGAGAATTATATATTTTAAGCTCTTCTGCTTTTTTATTATCACCAAACTTCTCTCTGTCTGATTTAGATATTAGGCAATTTGCTTTTTGTTGCAACATACATACAGGACTCGTTAGAATTGTAGTGTAATACTTCGTGTCATTTAAGATTTCCCAGTTTTTTGTAGGTAATACTCTTTTCCACATTGGAATAGTTACGTTACCTTTGTCGTTTTTAACAATGAAAATTTCAGGATGGTTCTTAAGGAAAAGTTTAGTTTGTACATAGTATTTATTTAAAAAATGATCTTTGACTTCTTTAAGTAAAATATTGATAACAACACTTTGTACATTTAGATCTAATACAATCCTTTTGACTATAATTAAGTGGTCTGATTATTGATTCAATATTAGAAAGTAAATATAGAACTCTAACATCTGATTTAAAAGGACATACAGAAAATTGAGGTCCAAGAAGTGCAAACATTTTTTTAATTCTAAAGGAAAATGAATAGATTTTTAAACCATTTTTCTTGAAATTGTATCTTACTAAAAGCTTCTATTTTTAATTTATTAAACTTATTAATTTGCATTTTTTTAATTTTACGAAATTTTGTATTATATTTTATTCTCTGTCTACGACTATTGTATGGAAATGTATTAAATGTATGGAAATTTAAGACGTTATGTATATATATATATATATATATATATATATATATATATATATATATATATAGTGTCTAGGTATAACGACGCTAAGAATGTTACCTACCAAAGAATTATATATATAAATATATATATATATATATATATATATATATATATATATATATATATATATATATATTATTAGGATTGTTTATTTTGACTTTAATCTTAGTTTATCGAGCCAATAAAAAAATATAACTTATTTGTTAGTAAATGTAAAATTAAACTCCTTATATTACCTGTGTTCGATGGATTCAAAGATTTTCTAGTTGTCATTTATCGGGATAGAGAAGAAGGATAATAATAAAAGAAAATATTATGTTATAAATAATTACGTGTTCTTTTTTTTATATGAATGAATAGAACAGTTATCAAATTCTGCCGTTATCTTATCAATTAGCATACAAGAAAATAAATCAAATCTTTATAATAATATGATTTTAAATCTACATACATTTATATTAAGTGAAAACCAATTTTACTTAAATGTTTCTTTACTTGAAACAAGAAACAACAAAACTTTAAACTTTTGATTAGCCTAACAAAACCTCAGTTCTTAAATTTGACTGCTAATGACAATCATGTCAAAAAGATTTTTCACAGATGTAAAATTCAATTGTACAAAACACTTACAGCTTATTTTCTTATTGAGTTGTATGTTGGAACATACCCAGAAAAGTCCAATCTCCTCAACGATGTGATCTCTCCAAATCGGCTCATTCGTGACGTATCTGCAAACCTCCTGCACTAACCAAAAACACCTGATTTACTTCTCCAAAAACTCAGCTACTTATTAATGACACAAGGACCTCCTTTTGGCAACTTGGTGCCGTAAAACTACTTTCACAAATCTTCACAAAACGCCAACGGTAGATATAAGGACCTCTTTTATTCTACTTGCTATCTCCTTCTGCAAAACTATTCAATTCTTTTCACAATGCCGGCATCCAACTCACGAACCACACCCTATCTTGAGACAAACGACTGTTTCCTTCGATGACCAAATTATAACTGACTTCGTTTCTAACTGAACGGTTCCTGATCGGCTCACAAATTCCCATTTAAAAACGACCGTACAATCAAAAGCTCAAATTGTGTTTTCATGATTTTGGAAAAGCCTAATTTCGGTTTCAGAGAAAAACTAAATAGCTTACTTTAAAATTGGTTTTGTCAATACACAATTTATACAAATTTCAAAAGATTAGAATATGGTCACTTAATACTCGATTATACAAACAATGAAAAGATTAACTTACAGGTAAAATGTCTTCTAATTCTAAACAAAGGTTTTTTGATAATTTTGTTTGAAACAAAAAACCAAACAAATTTCTATTCTTATCTACACTAAATCTTATCGATGGCTATTTTTATTTATTTTTCTTTGGTTGGGAAAGAAGCAACATAACAATATATATATATATATATATATATATATATATATATATATATATATATATATATATATATATATATATCTGTAAAAAGAGATATTTAATATTATTTTATATTTATGATATTTAATATAATATTTAAGAGACACTTCATACGTATATCAAATAGCGCAGGCAGTTCGAGGAGGAGAAAAATTGCATATCCGTTGAAGTAAAAAGAAAGGCTTCATGTTAAAAACGTTCATTGTCGAAAAGTCGACTACTGTCATGAAATTACATCCGGATGCCATTTTGCTAGAGCATATTTGCACAGAAATTCTGATCAAAAAGGAAAGAACTAAAAAGATATTCATGACATCTGTGGCAAAGCTCGAATCTGATTTTACATAACAGTCTACTATTGGGTATGAAGTCATATTATATATCTGTCCTATATCAAAAGATGTATCCCTTTCGTATATATCTGAATTTATACATATATTTTGTGGAATAACTATAAACTAGATTGGTATTTTCAAATGCGGATCTTGCTGACGATTTCCTTCCTGTTGCGAATCTCTTCGCCTGAAAATGCCTCCTTTATTCACTTCCAGTTTCGATTTGTTGGGATCAAAAACGTATCTTACATAGATATTCAAAGAATGTATTTTGGTTTTACAATATAATTTTTATTACTTTTTTAGTTCTTTTTTATTTTTGTGTAAAAGTATGTTTTCGGTTTCCCGAAATATTTACAAATAAAAGTAGCAGTAGGCTTTAAAATTAAGGCCACGTATGTTTTATTTATTGAAGACCAACGACGTTTATATTTATTTAAATTTTATTGTAATATTTTTTTGTTATTGGTTTTTAAGACAAAAGGGATCTAAAAGTAAGAAAAATTTATAAGATTTATACCAACTGCATTAAAAATAAACATGATTATTGTATTCGCTCCTTATGTAACTATGGTAGGAGTACTTCAAAACGATGGCAGCGCTCCTGGCGGCGCAATATGAAAAATTTACGCATAAATTTAATCAAAAATGATTGCAAATAAATTTTGTGTAATTAATTGTTCTAATAATAGCAAAAATCGGCAGTGTATTTTATACTTTTCAAAAGATAACATATAAATTACAGAAAAGAAGTACATAACCTCTAAATATGACATAACCTCTTTTTTTATTTTTATTATTGACTTAGTAAATTAAACCAGTAATGTGTATGCATATTTCGCTTTTTTTTAAGTTAAGGGTAAGAAATTGGAATGCTTTCTATATGATTTTTAACTTTTAGTCATTTTTTTTTTTCATATAAGTAATATACCTTTAATAATATTTTATGCGGCTTTAAACAAAGTTCAGCCTAATTTGAGCTTTTATTTCATAACTTTTACTATTACTGTCAATCTGTCACATTTTTAATTTCGTATTTTTTTATCATATGTTTAACCTCAAATTGGAACGTCCAAAACTGTCAGATAAAGTTTCGCGTCAGTTATGTACCGAGCGAGTTGGTACAATTTTCCTTTGATTGTTGAAAATAAAAATATTTTTTAATAAATGTAAGTTTTAGCAACCGATATCCAGTTAACTTATTCGAAAAACCAATACACAGCTGCTTTATTTGTGGACATTTCTGGTGCATATGATAACGTTATTCTTGATCTTCTGCTTGATCAACTTGTTAAATTAGGAGTGCCTAGTAAATGTGCTTATACCCTAGTCAATCTATTTACAAATAGACAAGTTCATATTCGGTTAAATAATTCACTGATTGGTCCAAGGACAGTTAACAAAGGGTTGCCTCAGGGCTCAGTTCTTAGCCCTTATTATTTAACTTGTATTCATTAAACTTACATACTATGGGAATGCAGTGTAACATTTTACAATATGCTGATGACTTCTGTTTCTATGTGAGAAAAAAACTTTTGAACAATGTGTTAATGCACTTAAAGTAAATATGTCTTATTGCAAAAAGTATTTTGATAGTCATGGGCTTGACATCTCGCCTAAGAAGTCAGGTGTAGTATTTTTTTCGAGACACAGGTTACCAAAAGTTAGTACGTTAAAATTCTCCCAGCTGGAAATTCCTGTATATAACAGTTTTACATACCTAGGTGTTACCTTGGATTCAAAATTAACCTGGAACGAGCATATTAATAATTGCATTACCAAATGTGAAAAGAGCCTTAATATCCTTAAGGCCGTTAATCGATACGATTGGGGAGCAGACCCGAAAATTAACTTATTATTTTTCAGAGCATATACCAGATCAATTTTGGACTACGGAAGCTTTTTTTATGGATCAGCGACAAAATCTCGTTTGATTAAATTGGATCGAATACAATACAAAGCTTTAAGGTTAGTCCTAGGAGCTCTCAAATCTACTCCCACACCAGCCTTTTGGCAGAATGTAACGAACCACCTTTACATTTAAGACGTCTATTTTTGACAGAAAAATTTATCCTTAAATGCCAGTTTAATAATCAAAACAGCTTATTACAAAAAATATCTTGTCTCTCTGTCGAAAATTTAACAAACAAATGGTGGGCAAATAAAAACTCTCCAACTCTAGCTGTTGCTTTTCCTAATTTATCCCAGTATTCATTTAATGGAGGAGGGATTCCATTCTTTGGCTCCAATTATGACTTACTATATGAATATAAACCTACTGTAGTTATTCCTTCATATATTTCAATTGCTCACGAAGATTTAATAGTACAGAACAAGCTGGAAGACTCCATCCATTCTTGTAAAATTTATACCGATGGTTCAAAATCGCCTGCTGGTGTTGGCTGTGCCATTTACATAGACAATACTCAAGATTATTTTCAGTTTAAATTAAAATCAGATTGCTCAATATTCACAGCTGAATTGGTAGCCATTGTCAAGGCGTTGGATTGGATAATTAATAGCACATTATATTTCGAACGATATATAATTTTATCTGACTCACAGTCCGTCCTCCTCGCATTAAGACACTTTTCTAAACAAATATATACCAACAGACTAATTGTAGATGCGCTTGAAAAGCTAAGAATCTTAACTTCTTTAAAAAGAATTGTCAACTTTGTGTGGGTTAAAGGTCACTCTAATATTATAGGTAATGAAAAAGTAGACCAGTTGGCTAAAGACGCTACTTTAGTGGGTATAGAGTACAACGAGTTGCCCAAATGGGATATAGTTTCAGCTAGGAAGAAATATGTTAGACATAATTGGGAAATTGAGTGGCAATCCTTTACTAACAGTAGCAAAAATACATACTGCAGTATATATCCAACTCTTCCATCTACTCCTCTAAGTGACAGAAGTCCCATCTCTCGGAAAATTTATACTATGTACGTTAGATGCCTTTTTGGACATGCTACAGTAAATGCTTACTTATATAAAATAAAACTTTCTGAAACTGATATATGTGAATGTAATGGCAGTTACGACGATCTAAACCACTGGATGTTTCAATGTCGGTATAATCAAGAAGCCATAAAATTTTTATTTCAAGCCATCTCTCAAGAAAAAATCATTTTGCCGCAGAACGTTGCTTCTATTATGTATTTAGGTAGTCGAAATTCAACTATAAGATCATCAATTTTATGGGAATTTTTCAAACGAACCAAACGGAAAATCTAATCTGCCCTGTTCAGTGTTGTTGTGTGAATCCGAAATGGTAGGACGCTAGTTGTTGTATTTCCCATTGTCTTTCCTTTTATGTCTTTTACCTTTAACCGTTGCCTGTATTGTTTGTGTTACAAAAAAGTCGCTATGAAGGGCACCTTAGCGTGAAGCCTGTGTCCCTGTCCAATCCTTTTTGTATAGTCACATAATAGTGTTTTTAATGGGAAGGTTAGGAAATTGAGTGAATGTGGTGTGCGAATGAACGAATGGTTAGGAAATTGTTATGAATTTGAAGATTGTTTTTATGTATTCTATATTCTTATACCTATATTGTCTGGCTAAATAGGTCTTGTACCTAAGGCCAAAAAAAAAAAAAAAAAAAAAAAAAAAAAAAAATGTAAGTTTGCGCTTATGTTTAAAATCCATGGCGATATATAAGTTGATTCTTTTTTCTTGGCCACAATTTAAAAATCTGCAAAAAAAGTGATAAGTACATTAAATGAATATTATACAGTAAACTCCCGACTATTTGCTAGCCGATTATTTATCCGGTTTATTCGCGAAACGGATTGCCTATAGAATTTATAATTTTAAAGAAAATTGTAGTTTGTTCCCAATAAACATAGTGATTTATTATTATAAGCAGAAATAAAATATTCTTTATTATTGTAAAGTAACCAACATAGATGATTGACTAATTTCATTATTTCTTTGTTACAAAAAGGTAAAAAATCGTTTCCTAATAGTTATTTATTGTACAAGACGATAAAATTGCACTTTGTCTTCGAGAGCGTTTTTTAGCGTCGAGACGTCAGTCGAGGCGCTAATTATGCTCGCGAAGATAATGCGATTTTATCGTTGTGTGCAAAACAATATTTTTTTCTATAGCAAGACTTCAAGTGAAAAATAGAATTTCAAAAGAAATTCTAATTTTTAGCACAAAAATCGCATTTGTGTTGCTCCGTTGCTAGTGATATGAATTACTTTGTCAAATGTCAAACAAATGTTACAGAAAATCAATTCAGTACCTCGAATCAAGTATTTAACCCTCTAACTGGTAAGAGGTCCCTGAGGGCCCCTTCGTTTATTGTTTATTTAAGCCGCAGGTAAAAGTCAGGTAGCCGCAAACTGTTTTGAATCTCCCCCACTAGTTCGTCTAGAGACGTTTCAAATGCATTCTAAATTCATTAAACCATCGTTACATTTTTGTCTCAGTTTTCTGCAACAGGTCGAGGTGAACACAGAACAATTATCTCTCATTTCAGTTTCACTATATATTGTAATTATTCTTCTTTATGTGCCGTCTTCTACCGAAGGTTGGCGACCATCATACGATAGGTTTCTCTGTTTTGTGCCGCATGAATTATGTTCGCAGCTTCTGGTATTTAAAACCATTCTCTCAAGTTTCTCAGCCAGGATTTCTTCCTTCTGCCCAAACCTCTTCTACCTTCAATCTTGCCTTCCACGATAAGCTGTAGTAGACTGTACTTATTATTACGGAACACATGGCCCGGGTATGACGCTTTCCTCCTTTTAACAGTTGTTAACAATTCCACCTCTTTACCCATTCGTCTTAATAACTCTGTGTTGGTCACTCTGTCTGTCCAAGGTTTTCTCAGTATGCGTCGATACAGCCACATTTCTAGAGCCGCTAACTTCTTTATAGTTGCTGCTGTTAACGTCCACCCTTCTACGCGGTAAAGTAGCGTAGAGAGTACGTAGCATTTCGTGCGGCACCATCGGAGGTTAATGCTTAGGTTGCGGTTGCTTAAGAGCTTTCTCATTTTGATGAATTTGGATGTTGCTATTTCAATTCGGATCTTAATCTCTACTTCTGGGTCCCACTTGTCATTTACTGTATATCCCAGATATTTAAATCGGTGTACTCTTTCAATACGTTCGTCTTCAATATGCAGGTCGATATGTTGAAATTTTTTTTTACTGATCACCATAAATTTAGTTTTCTTTCTATTGATCTTCAGTCCAAATCGGCTGCCAGTTGTATTAACTCTATGTAGCATCATCTGTAAATCTTCGATGTTATCGGCCAGTATAATAGTATCATCTGCATATCGAAAATTACTTATTGGTACGCCATTAATATTGATGCCCTCATTGTACTTTTCTAGTGCCTCTAGAAATATTTGTTCCGTGTACAGGTTGAAAAGCAGTGGCGAAAGAATACAGCTCTGTCTTACCCCTCTAGAAATGGTTATGTTTTCACTCACCATATGTCCATTCTTCATGTGGGCTGTTTGATTCCAATATAGATTTTTTATAATCTGGATGTCCTTAGTGTCAAGTCCTGAAAGGCGTAATAGTTATATGAGTTTGTCATGTTTGATAGTATCGAATGCTTTCTCATAGTCGATAAAACAGACGTAAACATCTTTCTGTTGATCCAGGCATTTTTGAATCAAAACTTGTATTGCAAAGAGGGGTTCTCGAGTTCCAAAACCGCATCTAAAACCGAACTGTGTTTTACTTATGCTGTGTTCTAATTTTGCTCGTATTCTGGAATGGATAATACGCAAAAATACTTTAAGGGTGTGGCTTATTAAACTTATAAGGCGATATTCACTACACGTCTTAGAATTATATTTCTTGGGAAGGGGTACAAATGTAGATTTAAACCAGTCCGATGGAATTTGACCAGTATCGTATATCTTATTAAACAGTTCCAATACTACATTCAGGTTGTTCTCGTTAAAAAATTTTAAGAATTCGACTGGTATTTCATCGTCTAATTGTAATTATTACAAAACAAATATTCTGAGCGTGCTTTAGAAGCGAAAATAAAAAGGGTTCCTGAGGGACCCCTTGCCGGTTTATGTCAAGTTTCGTCTCACTTTGTTGTGATTGTTGTGTTGTGTTGTTGTGCTATTGTTTACCAACTTTCATCAGTTATTTGTTTATTTTGCTTCTGGAAATGGCAGGCAATAACAGCTGGAGACAGAAAAAGTTTAATTTGTCGGTAATGACCGAAGATGAAATCCAAGAACTTATGGACTCTGTTGAAACGGATTCGTCAGGTGATTATAGCAGTGATGATCCAGACTTCGACCCAGATTACGAGCAGGATGAGATCGCTCCAGATGAAATGATAACAGAGTGTATCCTTGAAATGCAAGCAGGTGAAATAAGCGACTATTTTATTCAAAATGTGAACATGTCGCTAAATATCAGTGACATAGAAACACCTGCTGCATCATCAACAATGCTAACGGCGGTGCAAAGCGAAGCTGACGAATGTGTCAGAATCTTTAAAAAAGGAAGAGGCTGGGCCGTCTAGATGTATGAAAGCAATTCCATCTACTTCAGTCGCCGATGTCGCACATTCTGCAAGTTCTAAGCCAAAGAAACGACCCCGTTCGCCATCACCTATAATGGAAGATTCTGGACCTTTGATTACGCCTTCTATTGGTGGTTTTACTGGGAAAGGTAATAGTTGTATATTCATACTTTAGCAATAGTGTACTATTTTTATTCTCATTTCAGCTATTCAGGATATCAAAAAAGATTCGGAACAATTTACCAAAGTAACGTGGCGTAAGCGGTCAATGAGCTTGCATGTAAACGAAGTAGCTTTCCAAGGAGATGTACGGTTGCCATTGTCCATAAAAGAACTGGAAACACCAATAGAACTCTTCAATGATTTTTTCACAAAAGAGATTATTGATTTGGTGGCCAATGAAACGAACGATGCAGCTCGTCAAGAAAATATCAATACAAAATTCGCCGCCAGTGGTGAGGAGATTCGGAAATTTATCGGAGTGTTGATGTACATGTCGATTTATCGATACCCTAATCTAGAGAGCTACTGGAGCAAAAACGCGTTCGCCCCCATCAAGAAGACAATGCCTGTAAAAAAGTTTATGGCAATAAAGAAACACTTATCGTTTTAAGATGAAAGGCAGCGCATTCGTAAAGAGCAGCCAGGCTATGATCCACTGTTTCGCATCCGGAAATTGGCTGATAAGGTCAACAACCGTTTTGATTCGATTCCAAAGACGGCTAGATTGTGTGTTGATGAGCAGATGTGTTCGACAAAACTCAAGCATCATCTCCGTCAATATATGCCAAATAAGCCGCACAAATGGGGCATCAAACTGTTTGTGCTTTGTGATTCTCACGGTTACGCATATCGTTTTAAAATTTACAACGGTGCAGGCGACAATATAATGCTTCCTAGCGCACATCTTGGAAGTACATCAAACGTTGTTGTACGTTTGTCACAGACCATACCTAGCTTTTCTCATCACATACTTTACTTCGACAATTTCTATACGTCTTTACCTTTGTTAGTTTATTTACATGCAAGAGGAATCTATAGCCTTGGTACAATACGGAAAAACAGAATCCCAAACTGTGAGCTTCCGTTGGATAAGGATATCAAAGATGAAGAAAGAGGATATTCTGTTGAATATGTTGGATTTGCGTACGGTATTGATTTCAGTACAATTTTATGAAAAGATACCAAGAACGTGCGGCTGGCATCGACTTACGTTGGCATTGAGCCGTTTTTGAGAGCAAATCCAAATCAACATATTGCAAAAGTTCTACGATATGATCGAAAGAAAAAGAAATACATCGAAGTCAACTGTCCGCAGATCATTCGCGAATACAACAGGCATATGGTAGGAGTCGATCTGATGGATAGATTGATGGGTCGCTACCATATTAGATCGAAGACACGTAGTGCAATGGTTCGAATTTTCTACCACTTGATCGATATGGCTGCACAAACGCTTATATTTTGTACCGTCGCATACATGCTGAAAAATGTAATGATTCGAGGAATATCTCAGCGGAACATGAAAAGTTGTTGCAGCTACCAGAATTCAGAAAACAAATTGCTGCTGCTCTCGTTGTTTTCAGTGAAAAACGTGTTCCTGGCCGACCTTCTACATCAAAATCACAATCGAGCTCACCGCAACCAACTACTTCTGGCATTGGAAAAAAAGCAAAACATCCCATTGATGACATTCGCTTCGACGGTATTGATCACTTTCCACTTTGGCTCAACAAAGAGAGTGGTAAAAAAATGTAAACTTTGCAAAGTGTCAAAAACTCAATGTATGTGATTTTACTCAATAAAACGCTATTTTTAACTTAAACCGGCAAGGGCCCCCTGAGGACCCCTTTACCTGTTTTTACCTGGAAGCCAAACAAAAAATGATAATTACATTTTAATAGCTTTTCTAGGTTTCTTAATACATTATTAAACTTGAAAAAAAATTCCCAAGTAAACAGAATAATTTTTAGAATCTTGCCAGTTAGAGGGTTAAGCAAACGAGTACAAGTTGTAATGCTCCAAAAATAGATATTTCTAATAATGTTTATTGTAAAATTTCAGTTGTTTTTAATCCTTAATGTGTTTGAATTTGTAAATTTTATTCAATAAAAAAAAGTTTAAACATTTTATTTACTCTTGCTGTTAAAGTGTCACTTTATCTACCCTTTCGGTTAAAGTGATACTTTTTCTACTCAAAACAGTTTTTATAGCAACACTTTAATATTAACTATGGAAAAAAATGTAATATTGTATTATTGCAGTGTAAAGTAACCATCACAGATGGCTGACTAATATCCTTATTTCTTTGATATATGAAGATAACAAATCGTTTCTTTGTTATAATAGATGACAGAGTTGTTTGTTTGCTGTGTGGTAAAACAAAGATCTTAACTAGTAGTGGCGAATAGTAGTGGAATGGGGCTGTAAACTTGCTTGTGCTAGTTCGCAGTTCGTTCAGTTAATCTTTGTTGTAAGGTAGTTTTTTTGTTGTTCTGTTACCGAGAGAATTCCGAGAAAAAAAAAGTTTTTTTGGCGATTAGTCAAAAGATAGAACTCATAATATAAATTAAAAACGGTGCTTACCGTAAATGTATGTGTCTTCAGTACGGTATTATCGGTACGGTATTAAGAAAAAAGAAAAAGAAAAGCAATGAAAATCTCGTATTACGTAGAATTAGAGACGGCGTTGGTAGAATGGATAGCCCAAGTTCGTAACATGAGTACAGCCATATCAGGTTTAATAATTGCTGTATAAGCAAAACGGTTTTTTAAACGTGTTGAGCTTATAAGGGAATTTTGATGCATTATCTAGTTGGTTGAATAGCTTTAAGCAACGCCATAGGAGCCACAGAGCTAAGGAATTTAAAGGGTAGTTTGAAGAATTCATTTCTTTAAATGATATAAGCTACGAACAAATTTATAATGAAGACGAATCGGGCCTCTTGTAAAAATGCCTTTTAACTTCGGACGCTAGCTTTTACAAGTAAAGGTAAAGACAGGTTCGAAGTTTATACCAGAAGTCAAAAAACATTTAAAAGCAAAACAATTTACCACAAAACGCTGTATTATTGTGTACAATGCCTCCTAAAACATATACTTAAGTCTACTAACAGAAGAATATTTGCCAAATTTTTGGTCCCAAACACGACTACATTTATTAGTTTAATCTGTGGAACGAGGCGTCATTGCGTCTATGAAGAGAAACTACAGAACAAAGTGAGTTTGGTCAAAAATTGAAGAACGATATGACTTAAAAGAGTTTTGAAAGTCCTTCACTATTGTCAACTCTATTTAATAAATTGCATCTGCGTGGAAGTATATATAGTCTTCAAAACAATTGTGAAGCCATGAAGAAAACAACAATGAAAATTTTGTCGAACTAGTAGTTGAAAAAGATGAAAATGAACTACCTATCTTTACAAGTTTAATGAACGCTAGTGACCCGGAATTTAAGCATTTAACGGAGGAAGACATCCTAAAAAATGTTCACGAGAAAACGAGGAAAGTGATAAAAAAGAAAAGGAAAAGTGGCCAAAGAAGTACAAACAAGTGACAGACTACTTACAAAAAGGGTAAAAGTATGAGTACACATTGAAAATTGTAAATTAAAGCTTTAGGTGAAACTACATTTTTATTCTTTGCATTTATGTATTTGATATTGTTCTGAAGCTAAATTACTATTGGAAAAATTTGAACGTATGTATGAGGTTCGAATCGTTTTATAATGCCCCTTTGTCCGCTTTTTGTCGATCGACGATGATAAATATAATAAAATGTTAAAGTAACGCAGAAAAATGTTGATTTTATTGACAGCTACTACAAATTACACTATATGATGATGTTAAGGTAACTATTTATAATAGACTGTGCTCACATGAGCTCAAATCCCCAATTTATAATCTCACAAATAGTTCATACTTCAGCACAGAGGTCTTGTACATTACATAGATATTTTATAACTTAAAGTTCTATTTGAATACACACTACATACTGATGTTGTTCATGATAGATTTTCTTTTCCGATGTAAATGTGTATGTTACACATATTTTAAGATACTTTTTTAAATAGCTATTGTGAAAACAATAGATTACTGAGTCTTTATCTAGATATTATATTAAACCAATATTTAATTTTTTAAGAATATTTATATATTAAAATAAATATTGATGACAGCGGCTAAGTTATATCCTTTAAGCTTGTACACCTGAATGTACACTCAACATAGAAGATAACAAAACGCTAATAGACTTAAAAGGAAAGATCAAAATACAAATGGTTTAATTAACTTTCAGCTTTACAGCTTCCTACAAAATAAGATATTGTTTCAAAATACAAATGCACGAGAGATGTTTAAGACGCATATAAAGTTCGGCGATGGAATGAATACTTGTAGATGCATCAAAGAGAAACAAGATGTTCCCGAGAGGCTAAGAGGGGATTGTTTCATATTACAAGAATAAACTTCTGGAAACAGGGAATTGTTTCGTTATGCTAATGTGATTTCTCATTTAGTATAGACAAGAGGTGAAGACAGAGTTTGTACGAATATGTAGCTAATTTGGTTTCGTAATTAAATATATGTACCAATATATATATATATATATATATATATATATATATATATATATATATATATAAAACTGTTTTGGAAAAAATATTTCCAAACGAGTCACAAGTACTTCTTTTTTCTTACTCTTATATATACTCTTATATATATATATATATATATATATATATATATATATATATATATATATATGGAAAAAGAATTAAAAATATAGACAAAGCTAATGAACCAGATAACAAAATGGCAAAACTACAACAAATTAACCAGACAATCCTAGATAAACATCTTCGCCCAACAACGGGTAAAAAGAAAGAGTGGATTACTAATAAAATCCTAAATATGATGGAGAATAGAAAAAGAGCTAAAAACAGAGACATGTGGGAGAATAAACGAATTGACAAAGAAATAAAAAAAAAATATTAGAGAAACCAAAAAGAAATAGTTTAAAGATCAATGCAGAGAAATAGAATCATTGGAAAGTAGACACGACTAGTTTATTCTCCATAAGAAGGTAAGAGAAGTAATAGGAATGTACAAACTCAAGAGATCAGGACATATTATTAATGATCATAGCAACCCGGTAATAGATATTGAACAAACAAAGTATATATGAAAGAGATACGTTGAGAAGACATTGGATGATAGACAGAGATAACAACCAGATAATTATGGAATACAACACAGGACCACCAATCGCTCAAGACGAAGTAAAAGCTGCAATTAAAACAACCAAAGAAAGTAAAGCACCAGAGCTCAACAACTTTCATTCATAATTTCTAAAAATTATGGGAGACGAAGGAGTAGAATGACTTACGACAACGTTCAATAAAATCTATGACTTGAGAAAAATCCCAGAGAGCTGGTTAAAATCTACATTTATTGCTATACCTTAAAAGCATAATGCAAAAAAGCGAAGAGCATCGTATTATCACTCTAAGGAGCCACATTCTTAAGACCTTCTTAAAGATAATACACAGAAGAGTTTATCAAAAATGCGAGTCACGGATCTCACGAATGCATTTTGGATTCAGGGATGCGTCAGCTACAAGAGAAGCCTCGTTCGCGGTTTAGGTATTATTTCAAAGGTATAGAGACGTCAACTGTAATATTTCTTCTTCTTCTTCTTCTTAAGGTGCCTGTCCGTTCCGAACGTTGGCGATCATTCTGGCTATGATGATTTTATTGGTTGCTATACGAAATAGCTGTGTTGAGGTCTTTTTATATCATGCTCTCAGGTTAGCTAGCCAGGATATTCTTCTTCGTCCTGGGGCTCTTTTATTTCAATTTTACCCTGCACATTACATTGGAGTAGCTCGTATCTGCCTTGATTTCTCATTATTTGTTCCTTTTGTTCGACATCATGGATCTATCTCCCCGGTTGACACTAGCTCACGAGTCGTCGCGTAGATGCCACGCACGAAGTCGGCTTAGCTACACTGTTTAGTACCATTGTACAAGATCGTACTATATGTAGCAGTAAAACTATACAAAATAATATTAAAAAAAATCGGAGGAAATACAAAGCGGATTCAGAAAAAGCAATAACACACAAAATCATTATATTCACTATGCAATAGGTAACAAACAAAGGATTAAATAAAAATATAAGAGTATACGTTTTATCGGCGTACAGAAGCAGAAAAATACAACCTGAATGTAAGTAACAAGAAAAAAACACGTATGGCAAAATTGAAGTGGTGAGTGACCAACAAAAAATAAAGCAAACAAACATGTATTTATACCTGGGAAAGCAATAAATACCAGACGATGCGTCGAGAATGATCTCAAGAATAGACTAGAGAGAACAGGAAAACTATTCCCGGCTTTAAACAGAGAATTCCTCAACAAAAAAATATCAAAGAAAACTAAGATGACAATATATGAAACAACATATAGGCCAATTCTGATATATATATGAAGCCAGAAACTGGATTTTAAACCAAAGACCCAGATTAAGATTTAAACAGCAGAGTTGAAATACCTCAGAAGAACCATAGGGATAAGAAGAACTTCTTCTTTAAGTGCCATCTCCGCGACGGAGGTTGGCAATCATCTTGGTCATTCTAACCTTCGAGGCAGTTGCTCTGAACAATTGCCTTGAGCTTCAACCAAACCACTCTCTCAGGGTCGTCAACCAGGAAACGCGTCTACTTCCTACGCATTTTCTTCTCTCTGACTACTCTCTTTAACACTTCTGCATTCGTGACTCTATCTACCCACGGAATCCTTAACAATCTTCCAAATGTCCACATTTCAAACGCGTTAAGTTGATTTATTGTATTCCGGTTTAATGTCTATGATTTAGCTCCATAGTAGAGTACACTATGTCATCATCATCAATAAGCCTATATTTGTCCACTGCTGAACGGAGGCCTCCCGTAAAATTTTTCACCTATTCCTATTTTGAGCTTCTTGCATCCAATTTGTGGTGATGCGCTTGATATCATCCGTCCATCTAGTCAATGGTCGTCCTCTGTTTCGATATGCATCTTGCCTTGGTCGCCTTTGCAGAATCTTTCTGGTCCATCTATCATCCGTTAATCTGGCACCATGTCCGGCCCAAGCCCATTTAGCCATGGCTATTTTTTCAGTTGCATCTGTGACTCCTGTTCCTCTTCTTATTTCTAAGTTTGGTACTTTATCTCTGATGGTAATACCTAATATTTATCTTTCCATAGCGCGTTGTGTAGCTCTTATTTTATTTATTGTTCTTTTTGTCAGAATCAGTGTTTCTGCACCATATGTAAGAACTGGTAAAACGCACTGGTTAAAAACCCTTCTTTTTAAACAAACTGGGATACTAGACTTGAAAATGTTATTCAATCTACCAAAGGCAGCTAATGTGAGACCTATCCTTCTTTGTATTTCAGTTGTCTGATTATCTTGGCCTAAGCGAATCTTATGGTCTAGATATTTGTAGGCTATTACTTGGTCGATGCTATGGCTCTCAATCAGAATTTTACTGCTGACTACAAGGTTGGTCATAAACTTTGTCTTTGAGGTGTTAATTTTAAGACCAATTGTTTTTGATACTTTATAGAGCGTGTCAGCATTTTTTGATAAAGATACAAAAATGCTGCAAATCCTGTACACTATGTACATAGCAACTAATTACCCTTATTCTGAGGGCCAGTGTCAGATCTTTACTGCATTTTTTTTATTTTTACAAAGTTGGCACTTGCTTTTTCAATTCTGACTCTTTTCTCTGCAGTATAATCGTTATTTTCTGTGATTATCATTCCCAAGTAAGTATATCTTTTTACAATCTCAATCTGCTGGCCGCCTACCGTTAATATTTCATTTGTATTGTTGTTTTTACTAATTTTCCCCAATTTGGTTTCTTTGATGTTAAGAGAGAGTCCGTATTTTCCACTATATCTTAATAAAATTCATGAAGAACAGACAGATTTAAAATAAAAAAATAAGAAACAAACTAATTATAAAACAGTTACTTGGCACAATATTGGAGAAAAAACTACCATGGTTCGGTCATACAGTACGGATGGACTGTGAAAATTGTTTGGGACGCCAATTTATAGAGAAATTGAGTTTTTAGTATAACATATTAAAATTAGTAAAAAGATTCGTTGACTTTGGTAATTTTTGATATACGCCTATGAGTTTTTGCATACAATGTGGTCTCTAGCTTTAAATTATTGAAAATATAAATATCTTTTTGATTTAAATGTTAGATATAGTATAGAGAGTTTTTGAGCAGTGTACTATTATCCTGTAAACCCTTCTTAACCCATTAAATATTAACTAGCAACGGTTAGAACAATCCATTAGCCAAACTAGCGGCAGTATAATTGTCTAATCCAACCTCCCAAAGACAACCGATATCCCATTATCAAATTTCTCCTTGTCCCCACCACATTTCGTCTTTATCCCAAACACATCGCTTCCGTTCCACTTAGAAGAGCTTAAATCTCGAGTCTGATCAAACTGAATCCACATCCTGGCACTACCAGCCTTTGTCGCTTCGGTTCGAATGCTGTTCCATTGTGTTTTCCAATAGAAAATATTCCAACCCATTCCATGTCGCAGTCTATTACGAATACGTACCTATCAAAGTGTACTAAACTACATTAGTATTTTTTACTCTCACATTTTAATATGTCTACAGGAGATTCAGAAGAAGCATTATACGAGACAGAATTTATGTAATATTGTAGCGTACAATTTAAAAAATATACAGTATGGAACAGCTAGATGGAATAAATTCGTTATTTAAATATTAAGGCATATTTAAAAAAATGGGAACGACGTCAATGTGAAAATATGATAACAGTAAAAATTTTACACTAAATGTAACACTTTTGGATCAAATATTAACAGCCTTAGAGTAACTGTTACAACTTCTAAATATTTAAATTGGCAGTAGGGGCTTCTGACACATTAAACAACAGACCTGTCCATTAGATATTTAATCTTTAAATCAATATTTTGAATCTTTTTATTGTAAAGATAATGTAAAGAAAATAAAGGTAACTTTGAAAACAATTATTACAGTGCATTAAAAGTTACATACGTGTGTTTTAGGTAATCCGAAAAACCAGAAATTTTCTTTTTTTAAACTTAGGCCAGTAAATAATCGAAAAATTTCATAACAACATAGATGAAATAATGCGACTGATAAAAAGAGGTGAGATAACGATGATCATGGGTGACTTTAGCGCTAAAATTTTTCGTGGTGCTGAAGGTGACCACATAGGAGCATAAGGTCTAGGTACCAGGAATAATAGAGGGGATAGGCTTGTTCAATTCTGCGTAGAAAACAATCTGTTAATAGCCAATACCTTCTTTAAACCACATCCTAGAGGGCTATAAACATGAAAATCGCCATTAGAAATCAAATTGACTTCATATTGCTCAATAACACCTTTAAAAAGTACATTACTTAACAATCAGAATTCAGTTATAATGGATTTTAGATTAAAAAGATTTCTTAAATTTAAAAAGTGACAAAAAAACAGTGACAAGAAAAACAGACATCCCACTGAAGAACCCTGAACAGAATAATTACAGATGCCATTACAGAACCCAGATTACAGAACCCTGAAACAGATAAAAATAAATACAAGAGGATCCATGCAATAAACAGGCACCAGATAAGACACGCGAAAACACAGTTTCATAGTAATGAAACTGTGAAAGTAAAGAAACTAAATTGAACAATATGAAAAAAAAAACACCATACATTTTATCTGCACAAGAAATTAAAATAGGTCGCTGAAAACAAACGGAAACAAGTCTCCCAAAATTTAGAAGACTGAAACGGATACAGAATATTAGACATCAATTAACAGTTAAAAGATTGGGAAAACTACATTTCTGAATTATTTGAAGATGAGAGAGTAGAACATTATACACCGATTACTATATCAGGTCCATCTATAACAGAAAGTGAGGTTACACGTTCAATACAAACGTCAAAAAATGGAAAAGCCCTTGGCCTCGATGAAGTTAGTGCTGAAATACTAAAGTTTTTGGGAGAAAATGGAATTAAAGCTTTATGTAATCTCTTTAACAGAATTTATGACACTGGGATATTACCAACTGATTGATTAAAGTCGACATTTGTCACAATACCTAAGAAACATCGTCCAAAGACATGCGGTGATTATCGGACAATAAGTCTGATGAGTCACGTTTTGAAGATCTTCCTGCGAGTAATACTCAGTAGAATTTACACGCTGTTAGAGGACAGAATTAGCAATACTCAATTTGGGTTTCGGAGTGGCTTGGGTACCAGAAAAGCCTTGTTTAGTATACAGATGCTAGTACTATGATGCAGAGATATAAATCAAAATGTGTACATTTGTGCAATCGACTTTGAAAAGGCGTTTAACAAAGTCCGTTAAAGTCCAAAATGCTAGAAATATTGGAAACGGCTGGATTGGACGATAAAGATCTACGAATAAAAACAAATCTAGACTGGCATCAAGTGGCAAGAATAAAGGTTGAACAAGAACTGTCGGATGAAATAAATATAAAAAGAGGAGTGAGACAAGGCTGTATAAATTGTCGTCTTTTTTTTTTTAACTTATATTCAAAGGAAGTATTTAAGGAAGCCTTAAAGGAGACAACCGAAGGTATTATTGTGAATGAAGTAACCGATAACAATATTAGATATGCCGACGATACCTTAGTCCTTGCTAATTGCGGAGAAGACCTTCAAAATCTAAAGAACAAAATAAAACAGACTTGTGATCAGTATGGATTAGAACTCAACGTTAAGACTACTATTAGAACTAAATAATAGTTAGCAAACAAAATGATATACAGGATGACGATATAAAAGTCGGAGATGCCACACTGGACAGAGTAGAGAAACTCGTGTATATTGACAGTAATATCAATGAGAGCTGGAACCAAACTGCAGCAATTAAAAGCCGAATAGAACAGCGCCCGAGCTGCCTTTGTAAAAATGAGAAACGTACTTTGCAGTCACGATCTTAGCATTGACCTTAGAGTTCGAATGACATCTTGTTACATCTTTCCGGTCCTGCTATATAAAGTGGAAGCGTGGACTCTAACTAAGGCTATCCTTAAACGCTTGACAGCCTTTAAGATGTAAGTATACAGACGAATACTGAAAATAAGTTGGGTTGATAGAGTTAGAAATGAGGATGTCCTTAGACGGCCGAACCAAACAACACAACTGGTCATTTAATTACTATTTAACTGGGAATAAGCCACAATTAAAGATAAAAATCCGTTTATTGACGTTTTAATTTCCACTTCGGAAATCGTTCTCAAAATACAAACAGTAAATTAAACAAATTTTGTTTTTTGTTACATAGTGAAAAATTCTTCTAATAATTTAATTTTATCTGACTAATTTATATTCACAATTCAGACATACATTAGGCATTTTAAAGTAGATGACTTTAAAATGATATTGCCGATATTGTTGAGTTGCGCTCCTGGCACGACTTTACATTTAAGATAGTTCATTCGATTACATGAAATCAACTTTAACTTGAGAATATCAGAAAAAAATCATAGCACGTAATTCGTCTTTTAATAGATAAACACATGAGATGATGACAGTAAAATTCTCCTGTTAGTGATTTCATAGTAAATTATGAGAGAAAAACCAGGAAAAAATTCTCTATTTTTAATATAAGATTGATATTCACGTATTCTAACATTTAATGGCCTTGATCTAACATTTAAGGCCGTTCCTTGCGTTTCTGGGCATACCTAAGTTCCAATGTAAAAGTTTATATCAAATAACGCAAAAACTATGGCAGATATTGAGATGATTCTTTTTTTATATGAAAGGTCTTAAAAAGTTCTAGTGCACTATTTGGTTGTAAATTATTAAATTGTTTAAACAATATTTTTTTTTTCAAATATTTTTGGTTAAAATAAACGTAAATTTTTTTTTTTTTTTGAAATAGGGCACTACAGAATTTGACCCACTTTCCGAATCTGTTTTTATTTTTAACATAAAGTGTAACACAAAGCAGCTATTTGGTATAAACTTTTTTTAAAATCTCAAATTTTGCTAAATATAACTTTCTCTCTCGGCCAGTACAGGCTGTCCTTGTCGATAGTTTCTGGATTCTCGCCGACACGGTTAGGTTGGTTAGGTAAGAAGTATAATACCCTCTCGAAGGTGGGTCATAAATAATGTTGAATAACATTATTAGGGTTTATTTCGACTTTTGACAATCCAGTGTGTTAATTGTTTTTAAAATGGGTAGTTCACGAAGACGTTTAGGTTCCGATTGAGAAAATTGTATATAAATAAGCAGTACCTATAATAAGTACCTATAATTTGATTAAATTTTTATATGAATAAAAATATTTTCTGTTGGTTTGTAACATTTTCGTTCTAAATGTTTATACTGTTTTTATAATAATACTATTGTTTCAGTATTTGCTTATATAATAATAATTTATTATGTAGAAACAGTGTAGAATTTTGGTCAATCAGCCAGTACATTTTTTTTGTATTTCAATCAGAATTATTATTTTCTTTTCTTCTTTACATAAAAGCTTAGAGTAATACCAAATATTTTGCAGTATTTGAATACGGAATTTGATTATTTATATTTATTGGACAATACCCAAATATTTTGCTGTATTTGAATATGGAATTTGATTATTTATATTTATAGGAATATTTATTTTTAACGTTTTTGTTAGTAAAGTTTACATAATATATGAAGTTTGTTTTTTCACTTGCTTGTCCAGCCATATTAGTCCAGGCTAATAAGGATTTTCTCATGACACTCAATAATCCAGGTAGCTGACAACTTATTTAGTTATTGTAGACCTATAAGAAGAAAACCTACCTGTTTCCTGCGTAAAGTTCGGAGCCGTTTTTTAATGATTAACAATTAATGCAAAAAACGCGATTCTTTCGATTTTTGCACTCTATTATTTATTTATTTATTGTTGCGCACAACAGGCCGTTAAGGCCTAGAGCATTTTTTTACAACATAATTCTAATATTAACTAATTACAATTATTTTAAACAAAACTTTAACTTAAATATGTATATATAACATTCTTAACTACTCTGAAGGACCTGGTGTACAATATTTTTCTATTCGCTTCTCTTTTGTGCTTTTTTTTCCATTCCCTTACCTTCACGTGTTTAAGGTCTTCCTCCGCTTTACTAATCCACCTCGTTCTGGGTCTACCTCTTCTTTTGGGGCCAATTAATTTTCTGGTTATTACTAGTTTAGGAATTCTGTTTGCTGCCATTCTTTCCACATGTCCCAACCATCTGATTCTTTGTACCTTGACGAACTTGGTAATAGTAGGTTCTTTGTATAAAGCCATTAATTCATTGTTGGTTCTTCTCTCCCAACCATCTTCTGCCTTCCGTCCTCTGAATATGCATCTCAATATTTTCCTTTCCCATCTTTCCAGAGTATCCTCTTCCTTCTTATTTAATGTCCAGGCTCACCGGCATATATTACTGTGGGTCGAATTACTGTTTTATATATTCTGAGTTTACCTTGTCTAGAAACGTATTTTGAGTTCAATAGGGCTCTTAAAATACCTAATTTTTTATTCCCTTTTGCTATTCTGGCTACGAGGTCCCATTTGTCTTTTCCATTTTCATCGAAAACTACACCTAGGTATTCAAATTTGTCTACCCTTTTAAAACTATAGCTTTTACCACTTACTGACCTCACACTAAAGTCTTCTTTTTTCATTTCTGTTCCTTCCATGATCATATATTTAGTTTTGTCTTCATTTAGTTCCTATTCAAATTTATGTGCTTCTTCGATGATTTTCTTTACAACTCTTCTTAATTCTTACTCGGTTTTTGCTAGGATCGTTAGATCATCAGCAAATGCCAAGCACTGGTGCTTATTTTTCATGATCGTTTCTTTCATCTTCATGCTGCATTTTCTGATTACAGTTTCTAATACTAAGTTGAATAATGTAGTGGATAAAGGATCTCCCTGTCTCAAACATTTTGCAACCGTAAATTGATCTGATATGTGACCCTGTCAAGCAGGGTGCTAACAGGTGAAGATGCTAACAGAGTAATGCCTCTATAGTTCTTACAATCCAGTTAATCGTCCTTTTTATGCAACATATATTATTTCATTTAGCCACTCTTCTGGTACAAATTCATTTTACCATATAAATACTATTAGTTTATGGGTTACTGCAAAAAGTTGATCATCACCTTTTTTTATATATTTTCCAACAGATTTAATCGATTCCTGTGGCTTTATTGTCTTTGAGTTTTAGGACGGCATTTGACACTTCTATTATTGTTGGGTGTTCACTGTGTAGTTGTCGATGTAGATTTTGTTTGATTGTCTATGTTGTAACCTCTTTCAATATCGTGTATATCATATATTATATAAATATATATAATATAATATAATAATAATGTACTTATTCTTCTTCTTTAAGTTCCACTCCTATCGGAGATTGGAAATCATTCTGGCAATTATCATTTTGTTGGATATGCGCCTGAATAGTTCAGTTGAATTGCATCCAAACCATTCACGGAGATTGCGTAACCACTAGATTTTACGTCTTGATGTGTGATGTATGATGTGCCCCAAGTATTCTAATTTCCTGATTTTTATGGAATTTAAAACTTTGCATTGTTTTCCTAGTTGTTCGAGAACTTGTTCGGTTGTTTTGCGATCCATCCGTGATATTTTCAAAACACGTCGGTAGCACCTCATTTCGAATGCTTCTACGTTTTTAATGTTGGATTTTTTAAGTGACCAAGCTTGAATCCCATATAAAAGGGTAAAGAAAATATAACATCAAAGCATTCTTATCCGGAGCGATATATTGATATCTCGATTACAAAAAAGTTTTCCCATTCTATTAAAAGTTGACCGTGCAATTCCAATGCGGCATCTTATTTCTTTTGTCTAATCAGTATCTTCTGTGATCCATGCTCCAAGGTATTTGTACAAAGATATTTGTTCAATTTCTGTATTATCTAGTACTAGCTTAACTTTGATGCTTTGTGCTTTTGTAAATACCATGAACTTGGTTTTCTTCAAATTTATTTTTAGTCCAAAAAATGTACCTATAATATGATATAATCCTTATAAAATGTCTTCCGACGTTCATTTTTCATTCAATTCGGTTGTTCCATTGTTCTTTAAGTTCTTTCGAGCTCATTAAGTTTCTTATTTCTTCCATCCGTGTTTTCTAAGGTAATCCTCTCTTCTGGATTACGGTAGGTGTTCATACAGGTACTTGTTTTAGGAGTCTACTCTCCTTCATTTATTGGACCTGTACCCATTTAAGCTGCTTTCGTTGTATGCCATCCATGACTGTACCTTCTATTCTCATACTTTATTGCATTAAGTTCGACGAGATATCTTTCTTCGATATTAATCTGTCTCTGTTAATCGTCGTGTTTCACAACCGTATAAATAAAGCATGCTTTTTACCACAGTTTCGTGGGTTGTAGTGCTAGAGAGAGCATGTCAGCTGTGCCAAAACGAAAAATAGTCCTCCTTATTGCTTCCACTGTAATAAGCTTGACCATTTAACTGGGCCCGGGCTACCTCTTTCTAATTCTTTAAACTCCTGTTTTGAAATTAATAATTATTTTGTCTAATTACCTATTTAGTTATCAAAACAGATACATTGTTAACTAAAGAAGTAAAAGTGGTTCAATTTAGAAATTATATATTAAATAATAAATATTTGAAAACTGATGCACATATTCCTTCCGCGATTTATGCTTCAAGTACTAATTTTATAAATCGCACTTCTACTAATAGACGTAAATTCTTTCATTTTAATTTCATGAATGTTTTTATTCAACATTATTTCAAAAGCGCACTGAATAGAAGGCCGCCCAATCGTTTATTGTATAGACCCAAGACTTTACACAATAGGGGGTTGTATAAGGTAGGTATAAAGCTAGTAGTACAAGATGACGTTTAGAATATTCTTCGTGAATGGATTTTGTTTTTGTAAAGAAAGATATTTCTGAAATAGATATCTCTCTGAATTTTACCGTTACAATTTTCGAGGATAAGCCTTAGTGCCTAAATAAAACTGATCGCATTCACAAGGTGAATTGCAATTAGCTTTATGATCTTTCTTAGAAGAAACGGATGGTAAAAAAAGAAAAATCAAAGAAGCGGTTATAATTATTCTAAATAAGGCCAATTTTATCGCAAATTCCTCGGCGGAATGTAGTAGGATATGGTTACCAATATTGAAAGAGAAAGTTATTAATAAGAAAATACCAGTATTAGTAAGTCAGTACCATGCAGAGGATACATCAGTTATGTTTTTTAAATAACAAAACATATAAAATCATAATTTTGGTGTTTATTGAAGGTAAACTAAATCCACGAACAAATACATACCATGTCGGGATAGTATTATGAGGTTTTTTTCCTGGGTTTTTTCCTCATAATTTACTATGGAATCACTAACAGGAGAATTATACTGTCATCATGTCATGTGTTTGTCTTTTTAAAGACAAATTACATGCTATGATTTTTTCTGACGGATATTACCAAGTTAAAGTTGATTTCATGTAATCGAATGAACTATCTTATAAGTAAAGTCGTCCCAGTAGCGTAACTCAACAATATTGGCAATATCAATTTAAAGTCGTCTACTTTAAAATGCATAATGTATGTCTGAATTGTCAATATAAATGAATTAGATAAAATTAAATTATAAGAAGAATTTTTCACTATGTAACAAAAAACAAAATTTGTTTTAATTTATTGTTTGTATTTTGAAAACGATTTCCGAAGTGGAAATTGAAACGTCAATAAACGTATTTTTATCTTTAATTGTGGCTTATTCCCAGTTAAATAGTAATTAATTTAAAATGCCACAAGAAAGTAGCTTCAGAATAATATTAAACAACTGGTCAATATAATAAAGAAACGCAAGCTGGAATACTTCGGTCACATTATGAGCCACCCTGAAAAATATGATCTTTTACATCTGATCATTAGGGGAAATCAGATGTAAAGTAATCAGATGCAAGGTAATCGTGGTCCTGGTAGAAGAAGAACAGCATGGCTGAGAAAATCTAAGGGAATGGTATGGAAAATCAACTACATCATTATTTAGAGCTGCTGTCAATATAGTCACGATAGCGAATATTGTAGCCAACATGATATCCAACGATCGATAACGGTCATGGCACTAGAAGAAGAATAACAGAAAAAAGAAATAAGTATCAAGCTTAAGGAAAAAATAAAAACGATCGAAAACTTGGTACAGACAGACATTGAAGTAACATCAACATCATTTAATCTTCGCTTATCCACTGCTAGACATAGATCTCCCTCATAATTTTTCATCTATTTCAATTTTGTGCCTCTTGCATCCAATTCCTATGAAAACGTTTTAAATCGTTAGTCCAACGTGTTGGTGGACGACCTCTGCTTAGGAAGTCATCATCTCTTGGTTTCCATTCCAGTATCTGCTTTGCCCATCTATCATCTGTCACTCGAGCCACGTGACCTGCTCAGTTTCATTTCAGTGTTGCTACTCTCTCTACTGCATCAGCCACTCTTGGTCTTTGTCGTAGCTGGCGATTTGGATCTTGTCTCATAGTGAAACTCCCAACATAGCATGCTCCATCGCTCTTTGACACACACGGATCTTTTGAACTGTTCTCCTTGTCATGGTCAACGTTTCCGCACCGTAAGTCAACACTGACAAAAGACACTGATCAAAGGTTTTTCTTTTAAGGCATATTCGTATATCAGACGATTTGAAAATATGGTTCAGCTTGCCGAAGGCTGCCCAAGTCAGTCTTATACGACGGAGAAGCTCAATGGTTTGGTTATCTTTTTTCCTATGCGGATCTCATGACCTAGATATTTATAGGCCATTACCTGGTCTATGGATCTTGTTGCTACGCTTACATCTTCGCTGACTGCAAGATTTGTCATCACCTGGGTTTTGGATATATTTATTTTTAATCCCCTTCTAAAGGGGAAAGGTAGAGCTGATTTAAAATTTCTTTGGCCTCATCTATCCTATCTGCTATTAGTACAATATCATCTGCAAACCTTAGATGGCTAAGCTTTTCTCCGTATATGTTTATGGCCTTGTCGGTCAGTTTTGCCCTTTTACATATATATTCCAAAAGCGAAGTGAACAATTTCGGCGATATGGTGTCCCCCTGGCGTACTCCAAGTTGTATAGGAAATTTCTGGGTTTAACGATCACCCACTCTAACACTGGCTGTTGCGTTTTGGTATATATGTTTAATTATATTTATATATCGATAGTCAATTCGGCATTCTGTCACGGCTTCCAACAATTTTTGTTAATTTACGGTGTCAAATGCCTTTTTATAGTCGACAAATATTAAAGCTAGTGGTTTATTATATTTAGTGCATTTTTCTATAATATATTTTTATTACCAGTAGGTGATCGTTTGTTCCATAGCCTTTTCTAAAACCCGCCTGTTTTATGGGCTGATAAAATTCAAATTTATTTTCTAGTCGTTTCGTAATTACTTTTGTAAATAGTTTATAAATATGTAAAAGTAGGCTTATGGGCGTGTAATTCCTCAGTTCGGTACCATTTTTTTATGAAGTATGATAATTTCATTTCAATAGTATGTTATATTGCTGTATTTTGTATAGTTGTCTATAAAAAGGTTGTATAGATAGATAGAAAACACACTAAAATAAATTAAAATCGAATCGATTATCGAATTTTATCAAATAGATTAACGAACCAATTCGAATGTAATATATTATTTGATAGTGCCGTAATATATTTTGTATCTAATTAATTATTTACAAATACTAGATAGAGTATAAATGTCCTCAGTTTTTATTGGCTATTGTCTTCATTAAGATAACTGTTTAATGCATTGCCTATATTGTTTTTTTTTTGTATTGGCAATTTTAATCAAAGCACACACCTAATTTTTTTAGGCCTTGTGAGAACTTGAATTAAATAGTTGCATTATACAATTTAATTTGGGATACTAAAAACAAGGTGGTGTTGAGCAGTGACCCTCTGAGGGAAAATCCTAATATAATTTAGTAAGCTTATAAGTTAAAAGATCTCGGTCAGGAACATGTTCTTAAGAATCTAAGTTAAATTTTTTGTTTTGTATGACACAGTTAACGTATGAACTAGAAAATAAGACCTAAAACATAACAAAAATAAGTTCTTAGAAAAATTTGCTTTTGCAGAAAAAAAATTTGAGCGTTGACAAAACAACAAGAAAGGGAGTTATGGCGCGTTTACACGTATCCAGTAACTGGCGCCAGTGGCACTGGAACGACAGTGCTGGCATGGTAGTGGCATCGTGTAAACTTTTTGTTCCAGTCCAGCGCTGCTTCATGCCAGTGGATGTAGATACGTGTAAACACAGCGTTCCAATCACTGTCGTCTCTTTGTTCAGTGGCAGTGTTTGTATTTTTTAAATACTTAATATGACCCGAAAACTAAGCGGAGCAGATACGTTAAAGTTTGTGCAACTTTATCGAGAACAACAATGTTTATGGGATATTCGATGTGAAACATAAAAAAACAAACAAATACGCTCATCAGCAGTACAAGAAATTCAACAAGGAATGGGTATCGAAGGATTGAGTATGGAAGAAGTGAAGGCTAAAATTAGGAGCATTAGAAGTACATATTACTTGGAGGTAAATAAGATTGAGAAAGCAACAAGGTCTGGTGCTGGAGGAAACGTATATGTCCCCAAGGTGAAATGGTTTGACGAATTAAATTCATTTATCAGAAATGTGGCAGTAAGGCGAATAACTACGGTAAGTATTTAGGATATTTACAACAATTAACCTTTTCTATATCTGGTGATTTACGAAATGGATTTAAATCTTTTTAATTTATATATAATTTTTGTGTAAACTATAAATAGGCAAATGTGTAGACATTTATTAATTAATAAATAGTCTAATTTGTTTAAACAATTTTTGAAAAAATAATTTTTTCCCAAAAATTCATGCTTTAATCATATTGTCATTACTAATCGTAGAAAAAGTTAAGGAATACTTTAATAAATAAATTATCTTCAATAAATAATTATCTAATAAAAATATAATTTATTTATTAAAGTGTCCTTTAACTTTTTCTATGCCCACTAATAAATGATACTATGATTTAAAAAAAAATTATTTTTAGTGGCCGTTGTTGACAAGTGTTACTGTAAATAACAACTTTTAAAATTCATTCCGTAAAAAATTATATAAGTTATAGTATCTAGTAAGTAGCTACTTTTATTATTTCTTTTTCATTTATTGCAAACAGTAAATCAAAATCAAAATAGTCCGCTCTATTATTTGAGATCTACAGAAATATCTGAATTTCGTTTCTCCATGAACCTGCCAGAAAATTTCCATATTCATCTTCCCCATCTAATTTTATCCACAATATTGTTTAGAAGACCAACTCCATACGCAGAGAAAATAATAGGTGACTATCAAAGTGGATTCAGACCGGGAAGGTCGACCATAAACCAGATCTTCGTCCTACGCCAGGTGTTGAAAAAAAAACTGGGAATTCAATCGCGACGTACACCAAATATTCGTGGACTTTAAACAAGCCTACGATTTTGTTAGCAGAGAGGCATTGTGGAAGACCATGGTAAGAATTGGGAGCACACAGGTGAGCACAGAGAACGCTTCTGCACGGATCAGAATTGGCAACACCGCGTCGGAGGAATTCCACGTTGACACCGGGCTTAGACAAGGAGATTCTCTCGCTCCCCTGCTGTTTAACTTCGCACTGGAACATGCAGTAAGGAAGCTCAGCCACAATTGACAAACTGATTTGCCGCACAAGGATCAAAAATACTATTGTCCTTTGCGGATGACGTGGACACAATAGCACAATCCACCAGAGCTGCAAAAGAGGTTTTCACCCTATTCGAGACCGGGGCCAAGGAAATGGTCTTAAGGTAAACGAGGATAAGACCAAGTACATGGTAGTTACGAAGAACCCAAGACCAAGGGTTAGGCAAAACGTAACAATTGACAAATATAACTTCGAAGTCGTCAAAGAGTTTAAATATCTGGGAGCGATCATAACATCTGAAAACAAATATGCAAATGACGTGGCAGCCAGGATAATAGCAGGAAATAGGACATATTACTCTTTAAGGATCATCCTTAAATCAAGAATACTCTCAAGATCAGCAAAAATAAGAGTATATAAGACAATAATTCGTCCCACAATAACGTATGGAAGCGAGACATGAACGCTGATCCAGCGGGAAACGACAAAATTACTGGTTCTTGAAAGAAAGATAATGCGGACTATCTATGGGCCTTGTAGAAAAGAAACAACAGAAGAGTGGAGAAGATGACACAATAATGAACTTCAGACAATATATGGAGATGAAAACATAGTCCGCTACATTAAAGCAAACCACTGCACAGGACCGACAACAGTGGAGGGAAATAGTAAACGCGGCCAAGACTCACCTAGAGTTGTAGAGCCAAATGATGATGATGATGACGATGATCTTCCCCATTTATACAAGTTGGAGTGAGACAAGACTTTGATTTGTTGCGTAGCCAGTTATGAAGTGCACAAGCAGCACAAACGATCCCATCTACTGTGTCCAATTCAGTAGGTATGGGATTCTCAAATATCCGGAATCTGCTTACTAAGATCCCAAAAGCATTTTCTATTATACGTCTGGCACGTGACAACCTATAGTTAAAATTTTTTTGTTCTACGTTAAGATTAGCCGCTGGATACGGTTTTTTTTAAATATGGCTTTAATGGGAATGCTGCATCTCCAACAATAACTCAATTTTTTGGTGACAAAATGTCATCTTACAAAAATTGGTAAACTGTGGAATTCTTAAAAACGCCTCCATCAGAGGCACTACCTGTTGCACCCACATCTATATACGAAAAGCAGTAGTCGTGATCTGAAGTGCTAATAATATGATGGTATTTGTTTTTTTGTAATTAAAAAATTGACTTCCACTTTTTGGAAGACTTTTAATTAGCACATGCTTTCCGTCTATCGCACCATAACAAGAAGGGAAATTCCATTTTCTTCTAAATCCACATTCGATTATATTCCATTCGTCGTCTGTATTAGGAACCTAAAATATAAATGTCATAATTTAATTGCTTGTTTTTTAAGTTTATATTTTTTATTTCTTTTGTTTCAGAATAACACACAAAATAACAATAATGACAATTCATCTGAAAGTCACGTTGGTCCAATTTCAGCTGGACCGCAAAATTAATCTCAGGTTGAACATCCAGGTACATCATGTTCTGAAAATGAGAATCAAGCTGCTCTTCCACGTACACCACGTTCTGTAGATGGGTCATCTGCAGACAAACTAACACCGCCTCCAAAATATAAATGCAGCAAATTATCTCAAATGGCGTTAATGATTAAGGATTTAAAAAATATGCAAGAGGATAATATGCCGATAGTGAAACCAAACTACCTTGAAATATTTGGAAAGAGTGTTGCATCACAATTACAAAAGTTATCAGATGAACAGGCAACAATTGCCCAGGAAAAGATACAGAGCATACTGAGTCAATGCAGACTTGCTGATATACGAGCAAAGAAGTTAAATGCTAATCAAAATTCGCAGTTTTCTAAATGTATGCAACAATTTCCAAAATCGATGCAGCAACTTCCAAATACTTAATTTGAATGGGATCCTATATCTTCGAGAAATTATCCACCGCGCTTCCCGCCAGTTGCAAGTTGTGCACTGCCAGAAGGTAGTCCATCCAGTGCATCAACTTCATCGACTTTTACTTCCCACTGCAAGGATAACTGCTGCAGTGTTCCATCACCTATTGAAAGCCTTGACGAAGCAGAACACGCTAGTCGTCTCATTAAAATAGCTTATAATGTTGCCAATTGTAAATAAAATTAATAAATACTTTACCTTAATATATTGTGTTAATGCTGCATAAATTCCAGTGCACACTTTGGGTATAAATTTTGAGATAGTAGGTTTGGGCACACGGTATAAGTGACTCAGGCTTCGGTAAGACATTCCAGTAGGTAAATAAGTCTATGTTATTTCAAGTTTTATTCTTGCAAGTAATGCCTCTCTCACCACGGTATCTTGATACTGAATAGAACTTTCTATTGGAGAAAGTAGTTGGTCAAAATTTTCTGACGTAAGTCGTAACGCTAACCTGTACTGAGTCGGATCCTCTACTCTTAGTTGTTTTAACAAGAAAGACGAAGCTTCTGTTATAGATCTATCACTGATCCATTTTATTTTTAACAACTGCTTTTGCTGTAGCTCCATTTGTACAAAAGTAACACGACACGATACTGGCAAATGATAAACGACTGACTTCACATAGTAGGAACATACGTGACAGTGAGACTGGCGCCAGCTACTGGATACGTGTAAACTTACCTGTCCAGCGCTGTCCTAGTCAAGCACTGGAATGCCAGTGAGACTGGCGCCAGTTACTGGATACGTGTAAATCTGCCTTTAAGAATAGTGAAAGTCAACACAATTATTCTGGTCTATATTAAAGCAAAATATTATTCAGATATGGACATTTAACCCAGATACTCATACTGTCTCCCAAAAAGTAGGGCTGAAAATAAACTTTGCGAAAACTAAAATGATGACCATCTTAGTACCTAGTTGACCATTGAAACTAGAAAACTGGCATATTGAAACGGTTAACAAATACATACATCTGGGCCACGAAATACAAATAAGTAGAGACAACCAAACATGCGAATTATCTAGAAGAATAGCTTTAGGATGGGCAGCCTATGGCAAGCTAAAAGACGTGTTTAAGGAAAACATCCCAATAAAGCTAAAGAGAAAAGCATTTAACCAGTGCGTACTTCCGGTGCTCACTTATGGAGCTGAAACATTGAGACATTGACTAAAGCCTCAATAAAAAAGTTACAAGTAGCACAACGAAAAATGGAAAGATCGATGCTTGGCGTAACTTTGAGAGACCGAATACGAAATGATGAGATACGGCGAAGAACTGGAGTGGAAGACGTCATAAAACGGATTACGAGGTTGAAGTGGAAATGGTCAGGACACGTCGCAAGGCAGAGAGACAACAGATGGACAAAGAAGATTTTAGAATGGCGGCCAAAGGCAGACAAGCGAAATCGTGGAAGACCACCTACCAGATAGACGGACGACATTAAAAAAATCGTGACAAACTGGATCGCAGCTGCACAGGACAGAGAAGAGTGGAGACATCTTGAGGAGGCCTATGTTCGACTGTGGACAAATTTGGCTGTGTGATGATGATGATGATGGCTCATACTGTCCGTTAAAACATACGCTTTAAAAATTCCTGTATTATTCGACTTTTACTATTATTCACTAGATGTCATAACGTAGTCTGCGTTCTAAATATGCACCAGTATTGGTTTGAATTTATCTGCAGTTGACGTTTAGCTAAGTAAGGTGTCGGAAATTTGCAATAAATATTAGCGCACATGGTATATACAAAATGGATAACAGGAAGTAAGTAGTTTGAGGATACTATGGCACTATTTTTTCAGAAAGTTTTAAACTTTACTTGCGCTTTGGATTATATTTGACTATAGTTATTACTGTTATCAATATTTATTCTTTTTTTCTGGAAAAAATATTGCTTAAAAACAACTGTATGTTATAACATACGGTAGCATAACATGCTACTCAGTTATAACATTTCGTAACTTTTTATTTATTGGACGAAACCATTGACTTTAAATGAGTTATTAGATGAGATTTAACACCTAAGTGATCCATTTTCATTACCTAATGGTATTATTGTCTTACCTCTATCCGATAAATATGATACCGACGACGATTCCAGGGATGAAAACCACATTGACATTAATAATTTTCCAGGTAGTTAATTAGGAGTACAAGTTGAAGTTGTTTTTGATATTGCACCGTTGAAGAATGAAGGGAAGAATGAAATTATTATTTCGGCTCCAGAATATACTACAATTAAAGATTCTGGTAGTGAAGATAACCTCCCGTTGTCTGTGCGTGTGTCTCGCTTTAGTGTAAGTGACTCACAACCTAAACCGAAGAAAAAAGAAAGTATTCCAGAAAAAAAAAACAAAATAGTAATCCCAATTTTTCTGACTGGATTTCAGTAAGTGAACCAAAAATTTTTCTCACACCTTTACAGTTATTTTCCCTTTTCAGCGATGATGAAGTTGTAGACCTAATTACATATTTTAGTAATCTATATGCATCTCAACACAATCGCTCTGGAGATTTCAATCAAATGAAATTAGGTGTTTCGTTGGGATATTACTTCTAAGTAGATATTTCTCATTTCCTCGAAGTTCTAGTACTACTAAAACAACGATGACTCAAGGTGTAAGTTGGTGTATTCGGCTATATCGCGAGATAGATTCCATTTTATTATGCAAAATATACGTTTCTGATAATAACGATAATAATTAATTCTGATAATAATTACAAAAAGGCGATAAATTTGCTAAAATGCGTTCGCTATTTGACATAATCAATATAAATTTTTATGTTTCGTCCATTTGAAGAACATCACATTGTTGATGAAACGATGGTCCCTTACTATGGGCAGCATGGATCAAAACAATTTATCCAAGGTAAACAAATTAGATGGGGCTATAAACTATGGGTCGGAACCACAAATCAGAGGTATGTCGAGTGGTTGGAGCCTTATCAAGGTGCCACAACTCAACTCTTTGATACATACACGAAATTAGTATTAGGAGCCAGTGTCGTATTGTCATTTGCCGATAAATTGCAGTTTAATAATCCAGATTCGCCGTTTCAGTTATTCTGTGATAGCTTTTTGCCACACTTCCATTACTACTTGAGCTAACAACAAGAGATTTAAAATGCACTAAAACAATTCGAGAAAATCGAGTTACGGGTTGTCTTCTGAAAAATTTCTAGCTTTTCAAAAAAGATCAGAGTGTTGTATTTGAATACTCATTCGTAGAAGACGAAAATATTATAGTATGTAAATAGAATGACAATAATGTCGTTACTAATGCATCAAATGCTACTTCAGCACTGCCATCCCTACAGGAGGAAGATATTCGCAGAAAGAAAAGAAAAGTATGCTCATCCCACAGTCATTTATGATAAAAAAATATAATGAAAATATGGGAGGAGTAGACCATGCAGACCAAAACATAAGCTTATATAGAATAGGTATAAGAAGCAACAAATGGTACTTCAGTTTATTTTCGCATTGTCTTGATAAGACAGAGCACAATACCTGGCAATTGCATAAAATTAATAGTGAGAAAAAGCATCACCAAGCATTCAGAAGATGCATAGCGTCAGGATTACTGAAAATGTATAAGAAAACAGCTAAACGCGGACCGTGAAAAAAAAGTCAACTTATACATTTTGAGTCCAGGTACGATAGATTAGACCAATATCGTCATTTATCAAGAAAAACAAACAAGGTGTGGTGTATGTCATATGCAGGCAGCGTTGCACTTAACTCTAAATCATATTTTTTTATTTACCATAATAAAGAATAACTTTCATTTTTATACTTAGTTTCATTTATTGTATAATGAAATCATGGATCCTTAAGTAAAAGTTTGAATTCCTACTGTCTGTTATAACATACACATAATAATTCAATTACGGCCAACCTAAATGAAAAATTTTATTTGTAAAATCCGTATACAATTAAAGTAGAACGCCATTCATAGCAGAATTTATTAAAAATTTTGAGATAAAAAGTTGTAGGAGTATCTGGGTTAAACAGACCAGACTCAAATAGATAAATACAGAAAATGACAAAACGACACCGTAAAAAATAACGTAAGGGGCAGATTTTTAAATTAATTTCTAACCTACTTCAGAAACATAGTAAATTATAGCGCAAATTTCTCTTACTGGAATTCCACTTGATATATTACAAACTGTTGTTAATCTCCTAAAAAGTGCTGTAATTTTGTCCCTATATAACAACTTTAATAATGAGGTTTCCTGTTGTTTTACATTTAATATTTAATGACAAACTTTTCCAACTTACTACCAAGGGAAGTTTTTCGTTAATAATTGACAACACTCGACATACACTGCTCGCTTCAATTAGACGATAGTTAGACAAACATGTTTCCGTTTTAATAATGAACTTATTTGAACAGTTTAAAGTTATAAAGGTACTCAACAACTTGTATAATGATTAATAAAATATAAAATAGAGTATAAACGTATCCTATTATTTCAAACAGGTGAAAATTGCATAGTTACATGCATATTTAAGGTTATTTATGATAACAATCGTTGCGAATGGACTGGCCTAATCGAGCTAGAACGTGTATGTTCGAATCGGACAACCTCTTCAATATTTTGTTGTCTAAATAGCAAAATAATTGATATTAATTGATAAGATTTACAGTGGAGTAAAGTTATTGCGTTGTGCACCTGCCAGTAATATTTTGGTGAGTAAAATTTAATTTTACTTGCATATACTGGCATAAATACATTCACATTTCACCTTTGACGTATTTTTGACGTTTATGGTAAAACGTCATTTGGCTCCTCTTATCAATAAATAGTACGGTTTTAAAAACATAAACCCATTATTGGAACAAATACGTATCGAATAGGCAACCAGAATTACGATGAGTAATTACTGGTTGGTAAACATAATATTCATCAATGGAAAACAAACTAAAAAGATTTCCAGGGTTGCTTTTGACTACGAGGGCACCCTAAATAATATTATGAGTTCACCGACTGAAAATATTTTTACAAAGTCAAACATGTCACAGCAATCTACTTCAGCAAACATCTCACAGCCTTCCATTTCTTACACAGCAGCAGTTAAAACAGCATTGAACTGCTCCTTCCCAATGAAAGAGCAAGCCATAGTGATCCATACAGAAGAAGACTTAAAGTTATATGACTACGTTAAATCCATAGAAGGTATTATCGAACCAAGGAATATATGCTTCGCCTCAAGGATCTCAAACAGCAGAATATGTATTTATTTAACCAAAACAGATCTAGTTGAGCAGCTCATTTCCACAAATCCCACTATTACCATCGGAAACCATATCCTTTCAATCAGAAGATTAATCACACCAGCAAAGCGACTCATCATGTCTAATATTTGTCCTTCAATACCCAATGAAATAATAGAGGCCTCCCTTAAAAACATAGGACTTCAGTTAGTCTCTCCAATATCATTCCTACGAGCTGGCATCTTAGGGAGATGAATACAACCATATCTTGTCCTTTCACAGGCAAGTATATTTTGTTCCATCCCATGATAATTCTGAGATTCAAACATCCCTAATTATTCCATTTGACAATAATAGTCAAAGAATATTTTTTCCACAGATAAAATGATTTGTTTCTAATGTAAAAAAACAGGTCACATAGCATCAGATTGTCCCACCCCTGAATCCAATCAATCAGAAAATTCAAACAAAACATCTTCACTTCCTTCTAATATCTCCCAAGCTACAAGTCAAAACATACTACCGTTAGTTCAACAAGACGATAATTCGGAAACACCTAATGACATGCGCAATATTATTCTAATTTTAAAAGGTGCAAAGAGAACAAAGTCAACTGATTCATCAGAAATAGAACACCCCACTGATTCAGAGTTTATCGTACCAAAGCAAGCCACAAAAAAAGTAAGTCAAGCCAAAAAGAAACTCAAAAGGGACTCTTCTATTCAAGATGACAGAATAATATCGCCAGAATCTAAGAATACAATCAGAAAACACTACTAAAAAGACTCCTTTATGTTACCGGTCGATCACTTCATAGCTTTCTTAGAGAATTGCTATGGTAAATCTAGCCCATTGAACGTAGCACTTCTCTTTACAAAAAATATAGAAATCTCCTCTCCGACATTTCCAAAATTTACAAATCACTTACTGAAAGATCTTTCAAAAATCGACTAACAGAATTAGTAAAAAAATTAAAACGGAACTAAGCTCTAATAATTTTGATGCAGAAAGCATAATCTCGTATCCTCACAAGACAATTTCGAAGAAGAACATCTCTCTAAAGGGGCAACCACTTCAGAAACATAACATACTCATTTTTTATCTAATCCAGTGGAACTGCGACGGGTTTTACCCCCGTCTAGAACGCATTCAACAGCTAATTATGGACACGAATGTAGCATTTACATACCACCTTCCCACAGCCTCACTGAATTTGAGCTTATAAACTTAATTAATTAACTTCCAGCCCCCTTTATTTTAGTAGGCGATTTTAATGCCCATAATTCACTTTGGGGATCGGAAAAAGCATTTGGTAGAGGAAAGTCGTCGAAATGTTTTAAACTCCTCTAACATCTGTATATTAAACCGGATCCAAAACATTCTTCAACATTTCTAATGGCATTTTTTCCTCAATTGATCTAGTTTATGTGACCCAAGGTTAACACCACTTCTAACTTGACTACTACAGTGGATTGCCTTTATGACAGTAATCACTTTCCTATCTTGATTTCTAATTCTATCACCAAACCCAAAGCAAAAATTTCAAAATAGAAATTATCTTAAGCTAACTGGAAAAATTTTTCAGACTTCCTTGAAAACAAGATCAACCAGCTACAACTACCAGAAGATCCTGATATAGCACTAGACTCCCTAGTGAGTTTAATCACCCTGGCTGTTTAAACGCACGTTGGAACATGCACAATATCGTCTTTTCGAAAAACTGTTCCCTGTGAAATACTGAATGTAGGAAAGCCATCAGAGAAAGCAAAACAGCATTGAAAAAATATCGTAGAACCAGAACTGAGTCAAACTTGAATAAATTCAAACAACTATACAAACAAACAAACAAAAGCTATAGCGCGAAGAGTGATAAAACAAAGCCAGAAAGACTGTTGGAATAAGTACATATCTTCCATATCTATAGACGCCCCTTCCAGTCAAGCTTCGAAGAAATTTAAACAAATGCACGGGAAAATAACACACTTGTCAATTCCAGCGCTTAGTTATTATAATTCAATAATAACTAAAGATGATCAAATTGCAAAAATTATGGCAAGTCATTTTCATAATAAAAGCAAAAATGACAACTACACAAATACTCTGACTTAACATAAAGTTATTCCTTCTACTACAGATCTCTCAGATGACCTCTCCGCTTTAAACTCACCTCTTACTTTGCAGGAGCTTTCATTTGCTATATCTACCTTGAAAAATTCGGTAGCAGGAATTGACAATATACCCTCTATATTTCTCAAAAATTTAGCCACCAATGGACTTACAAGCTACTTTCATTTTATAACCTTCTTTGGATCAACGAAAAGTTTCCCAACCTGTGGAGACAAGCCATCATTCTTCCAATAAAAAAACCCAACCAACCTTCAATAGAGGCATCCTCTTATAGACCAAGCTCATTAACATGTTGCATGTGTAAATTAATGGAAAAACTAATCAATAATAGACGTAACTAGTTTTCCGAAAAGCATAATATAAGTAGCTTCGTTCGATCGGGATCAGACCACATCGAAGCACAATGGACAATTTAGTAGTACTACAGAACCATATAACCGAAAATTTCAAGCGCCTTCGATACTATTCCAAAGAATGTAATATTACAGAAACTTATCGATAATAATATTACAGGCAATATTTACACGTTCATAGATAAATTTTTAAATAACATTAAATTTAAAGTTGCAATAAACGGTAGTGAGTCAAATCTTCTCAAACAACTCAATGGTATACCTCAAGGCTCTGTTTTAAGTCGAACTCTGTTTAACTTAGCAATTAATGACATCTATAAAGAAGTTCGTCAACCGGTAAAAGCTCTACTGTACGCTGATGACCTACTTATTTACTGTAGTAGAGCAAGCGTATCCAGTACATCAAATCTTATTCAAAATTCTGTAAACAACGTATAGGTATTCTTGGTCCACACAACACGGCATCAAACTTTCCAGCTCAAAATCTAAATTACTAAGATTTACCAAAAAAACGAAGCGTTCCACACACGGAAATATATCTAAACGATGTTCCTTTACCTACAGTAAACAATCATAAAATCTTGGGGCTAATATTCGATCAAAAGTTAAATTGGAAAACACATTTAAAAATCTAAAGGACAACTGTGCTGGTAAAATAAACATATTAAAAACACTTGCACATCATCAATGGGAGCTGAAGAAAATATGTTACTGAGAATCTATAGAGCTCTTATTTGCTCTAGATTAGATTATTCATGCATGCGTTACATGACCGCCTGTAAAACTTATCTTAAATCCCTAAATTCAATACAAACGACCTCCTTACGTATATGCCTAGGTGCATTTCTATCTAGCCCCGCCGAAAGCATGTGCATTGAAGCTTTGGAACCTCCTCTTTTCAAACGACGTCAGCTTTTGTTCTCTTCCTATTTCACTAGAGTTTCAGCTAACCAAAAAACCCAGTATTTAAGCTCGTTAACACCCACCACGCTCCTGAAAATAGAGACAGATGTATTTACCCCTACCACAATTAGTAAATCCTTTGCTAGCAGCTATAGACCTGAATATAACTACCCCCATCAGTACTTCCAATAACCCTCCATGGACCAATAAGCTACCTGCTTTCAATACTAGTCTAACTCGACATAAAAAAAGACACTCCTAACCAGCTCCTTAGACAATTGTTTCAAGAAGCAATAAATGCAAAACAGTACAATCAAGTTCTCTATACCGACGCATCTAAAGATGAAAAGAATACTGGCTGTGTGGTCTATACTGAAAATATAACCTTAGCTCTACACCGACTACCAACCACTTGTAGTATTCACACTGCAGAATTATATGGTATCCTTAATGCTCTTGAAATAACTTCTCCTAATACAAAATCTTTAGCTATATGCACTGATTCTCTTTCTTTAATTCAGTCCATTGCCAACATATACTCGTTAAATCCGATAGTTAGCTTAGATAACCGATAGATAGCTCTTGAAATAGCTTCTCCTAATACAAAATCTTTAGCTATATGCACTGATTCTCTTTCTTTAATTCAGTCTATTGCCAACATATACTCGTTAAATCCGATAGTCCAAAAAATTCAAAATATCTGTCATCAAAACCACAGCAGGGAACATCAATAACCATTCTTTGGACCCCATCTCATGTGGGCATACGTGAAATGAGTCTGCAGACATCGCAGCAAGAAAGAAAGTTGTTCTGACCTAAGCCTAGAAAAAATTCAACTTCATCAAGATGTAGCAGCAACCACAAAACAAAACACTTGCAAAACATGGCAAAATCATTGGAATGGAGAAAACTCAAAATTTCTTTTAATCAATCCTACTGTTTACTCATTTAAGATGCCTACAATGACAAGTAGGGACAAACTTATAATTCAAAGACTTCGAATAGGACACACACACATCACTCACGGATACCTGTTGACTTCCGAAAACCCACCTGCTTGTGAAAATTGTGATTATCAGCGCCTTACAGTAGAACACTTACTCGTCGAGTGCAGTTATTATAGACTATATAGATTAGCTCATAATATAAACGGTAACCTGAAACAGATACTTAATTCGCCAAATATGTACAGTGCTCTAATTGACTTTTTAAAAGATTGTAGATTATATTATCGTATATAACAATATTGTAACATTGTCCGTTCAAAAACAAAAAAAAATACTGTATTTATCTTATATAATGTAATCATCTTATATGTATAATGTAATATTCCAGATATTCCCGAATAAAAAAAATCGTTGCGAATATTAAGAAAACAGTAATATGTACCATTTTGGTAATATTTTTTATACAGGTTTGTTACATATCACACAAGTCAGTTCCGTCACTCAGTCAGTCCTGTTTCTGGTTAAAAGGCACACTAGTAAATTAGAGCAGTCGTTAGAGATTTTTTAACATCTAAACACTATACAAACAAGCTAAATTTTGCCGATAATGTCAATTTTAAGATTCCAAAACTGATACAAAAAAATTTACCACTTACGGCTCCTTGTAGGGGGAAAAAATGAAAATAATCGATTTATTAAGAATCTGTAAGCCGTAGAAAAAGTGTTTTAAATAAAAAAATGTAGCTGGGACACTTTTAAAGAAAAATTTTTAAAATCATTTTTTGAGTAGAATGAACCTTTCTCTCAGAACCAACGATTAAAGCGACCGGTAATTTTGAATGTCAGTTACGCGAGGGAAATCAATTTTAAATCAAATTTGTACCAACCCGACGGTAATTCGATATTATCTTATAACCCTTCAGTAGTCGCTAGGAATTTTTGAAAATTAGTAGTTGCGCGCGGTCGAAAAGACCGTTTGGTCTTTTGCTTCTTAGTTTTTGTTAATAAAAGTATTTGGAACCAGTTTAAGTAAACCACGATTTTATTAAGGTTTATTAAGTAGAGTAACATATTAAAAAATAATATAAAAAGTAAACTAATCTTAAAACACTGGACAGAATATTAAAAAAAATATATATTATATAAATATATACTTAAAAAAATATTAAAATATACTCCGATAAAAAAAGGAAAGTTTTAGTTAATCCGAATAAGTTCAGTTTGGCACTCTTCGCATACTGCATGTGTATATTCTCTACATAAAAACTTTTAACATTTACAGCAGAAAACAGTCGTTTTTCGGTTCTTTTTACGTTTGCAAAAGTGGCATTTACCGTGTACTCCTTTATTCGTTGGAGTACCTTCTGTGTTAGGAATATTACTTATGCCCTTAGTACGTAACTTCAGATCTCTATTTAAATTGTCTACTGTTGCTCGGACTCGTAGATGTTCATCGATAAGAGCAAATGCTAAATGCTTCAAAAATTTTCTTCTAAGCATTTTATTATCAGCACGGTTGTTACTTGCATGAATCACTAGCGAATTAATGCTTGCGATATTTAGTATGGTGTTAAAAATTACCATGAGCCAACGTCCTTGTTTTTCGCGAAACATCATAAGAGGAGCATAGCTGATCAACGACGTCAACCCCATCTTTTGTTTTGTTATAAATCGTCAGAATTTCTTGTTTATAATGTTCAAATGTTTCTCTATCTACAGCGTTGTCATCACGTAGACTTGAAACAAGCAATACAACTTTCTTCTTTTTGGGGTATACGACACTAAGGTACATGTATCGCTAAAGGCGAACATACTTGATTTTAGATGACGAGATCCTTGAAGTAATTCAGGAGGTAGTTCCCTTTTGTTCTTTCTAATGGTCTCCACAACAGTCAATCCAAATTCGTTTTTTAAAGATCTATTAGAGGAATGCTAATTAACCAATTATCTAGAGTAATTTTGCGCCCAGAATTGTTTATTGGCACAAACATCCTTTACTTCTTTCGGGGAGTTGTCTACAGTAAATGGGTCATCTGGTTGACGACCCACATAAACCTTCATATTTATGGTATAACACATTTCAGCATCACATAAGCTAAAAATTTTGAGTCCATACTTTGAGGATTTGCTTGGAATATATTGTATTCAAGGGTAATTCCCTAAAAATCCAGGAAGCATTTCATGGCCTATTAAGTTTTGCGAAGAGTTATATTCCAATTTACACTTTTCTACGAATTTGTCAAAAAATACTCGGATGGCGGTCATCTGATTCACTCTCCTACGTTCTTCACGATCGACCTTATCATCACATCTAATGCATCTTAGAAGAAACCGAAATCGGGATAAGGACATAACTAGTCTAAATATTTCGATACCTTCGCCATTAGTTTGCCAGATATCTTCTGTATTTAGGTGATGGGCTTTATATGTCCCTGCCAAATATAAACGGCCCATAAGAGCCCAAATTTCAGATGGGTTTATAAGCTTTGCATCCCTCTCCCTAGAGAAATTGCTTGCTATACTTTCAATGTATTTATTAGTGGATTTTACAATTATGCAAATCATGTCCTCATCAATAAAATAACTCCATATTTCATAAATGTTTTTTAACTTTTTCGTAAATCTATTAGACCCAGGTGACTGCTATACTAAATAAGGCTTGCTCATACGTACCCTTTTGTTTTTTCTTTGATGCTTAATCCACACTGTACCCTAAAACCATCTTTTCCACTAAAAACACTTTCTTACTAGTCTTCTCACTACTTCATTCTCGTCATCGTCGTCGTCATATTCTATATCAAGCGGTTCTTCTTCCATGAGGGCTTGAAGTCTCCTTTGTTCCTTCTCTAGTCCATTCTAAAAATAAAGCTAAACAACTTATATATAAAAGTTTGCTGTAGCTTAAATTTAAAAATATTAATATTTGATTCTCAATAATAGAACAAAGAATATTATGAAATATCGTAATAGTAATTTGCTGCAAAGTAATTTAAAAGTTGATGACTAATTACATAGTAAAAGAAAGAGTGGTATATTCAAAAGGTTACTAAACAATAAGACAAAAGTATAATAGTATATGACTATAATATAGACTTCTATAATATAGAAATTATGACCTTTGCGCTGTAACTCCTAATCAACAAACCTCCGGCCACTCTGATTTAGTACTGAGGCTCCTTGTATCGAATGCGTCGATAATAATCGACGATTTTATGAGATATTGTTTTTGAAGATATCTGAGTGTGAATTTTATTTCAATATAATTTTAATTCAATATATAATGTTGTATCATATATGTTTTTTATTATTTCGGTATTTTTTGGACCTTACCTATCATATGTAAAGCATAGATATTAAAGCACGAGTATAACCCTGAGATAAGGGAATTAAATAGTGTGATAGAATCATTATTGCATCAGTTAAATAAATTTTAATTAATTAATTAATTAGCTAATTAATTGCTTGGCGCACCTCAGACTTTTAATATCACATTAATATATATATATATATATATATATATATATATATATATATATATATAAAATATATATATATATTATATATATGTATAATATATATATGTATATATATATATATATATAATATATATATATATATATATATATATATATATATAGGCTTGATAGCGTCTATAGCCTTGACGAATATATGCGGATGGTATCTAATAACGGATTTATGTATGTAAATGAAAAGATTCACATGCATTGGTTGTTCTCGTAGTTTCGGATGATTTTGCAGTTCAGAGTATTGGTGGAAATATTAAGTTTTTATCAATACATATCTCAACTAAATTATCTACAAAAGCATTTAGTTCGACGCTCTCGCGCATAATCTAGAAAAAGAAGACCAAAGCAATGGCCAACCCATTTTCTCACTTCAGTTAAGAAAATTCAAGAAGAAAGAAAATTCAAAGTTAGCTCTGAACATTTATTTTGGTCCTTATAAAATTAAAAGATATATCATATGTAGATAATAATTTATAATAACAAAATACTATAAATACTAGTCAATAGGCAATAAACAAAATACTAGTAGAATGTAGCGGCTATTGTAATATTCATGAATTGTAAACATTTGAGAATAAAATTTTGGGCAATATTGAAATACATCATCCATATATGTATATTCTAGAACACTTACATATATGTCTAAGATTTGTCTCATAAGATATAATAGTCAATTTTGCACTCTTATCATTTACCAATAAAAAGTTTTCATTTGTAGACGTGATGATAGGTCCTGTAAGTTTTTAAATTGGTATTTTCTCCTTTACTTAAATGGCGATGTAAAATTTTCCTGAGTTAAGACTTACTTATAACTTCTGCAGCTTTACGCTTAGCTTTACGCTTAGCTGCTACTCTTACAAACTGTTGTTGAATGCAGTTGCCCCTCAGACTTTCATAAGAATGATTTAAGTTTTAATTGATACGAGGTTGAATTCTCGAATAAATGAACCTTGAAAAATTAAGGCAAATATCGAGCACAAATTTAATAATCAATTCCCAAGTACTTTCGTTTTCTACAGCATTATCAGGGGCATTTCGTCAAATAGGGGCTATCCAGCAAGCGCAGAATGTAATAAACATGAAATTGGACATAAATTGTACATAACACTACAATAACACAAGGACAAACAGTTTAAAATTATTAAAAATTATTCTACGCTCTATATTCTTGTCGGCAACAGGAGAAAGAATGATTTCCTTACGGTATATAGCGGTATATTCTCTTAAAGCATACGATACAGCTTAAATTCGATACTGTATATCGATAGATGAAAATTTGTATGGTCCACTTGATATTAGAGTTAATAAATACACTTTTAAAATACAAAAGCATTATTAAACCTTTCTATAGCATTTTTCATATAAAAAAGCTTGCACGTCATTCAAGATTTACGTCATCAGAACTCCACAGCGTTGTCAAAACATCAAAATAGTTAGTAAGTGAGGAATTTTTAAAATGTCAACTATTTGTCAAACTATTATTTTAACAGTAGATGTACTTATTTTTAAGACTACTGTAACACATTAAAATACATAAGAAAACATTTTAATACAAAATTATATATTCTAAATTTTAAACTTACCTCTTTAAGAGCTTTAATAGTAAAAACATCCCGCCATTATTTCTTGTTCAAAATAATCTATCCTATACGAAAGCTTATCAGCTTTTTACAAACTATTTAATTGTTTTGGCATATCACAATCACAATACACAACAATAATTAGTTTTTAAAGCTAGTAATCTAAATTTAATATGTTTTTATAAATACAATTTATTAATATATATATATATATATATATATATATATATATATATATATAATATATATATATATATATATATTATATTATTTATATTATGATCAAATTGTGTAAGAAAACAAAACATAAACAAAATTCCTACTCTAAAAAAGCGGCAACACTTTTGCCACACGCTTAACTGTCAATAAAATTTGAAGTATTTCCATGTCAGTTGCGTCACCGTTGCGTACAATTGTCTAACATATTTAATTAAAATTAATATTTTGGGAAATATTTTACTTAAAGAGTTATTTCATAAAATTTATATTATTAATAATAACAAATGTTTTTGGTTATTTAATCAATATAATTCTAAAACTTTCGTATTATTGGCTATGTTAGGAAAATTTGAACTCTAACGTTGATGTTCTGGAAATTTTAAATACAAGTGACGTCACTTTGTATAAATCGTGATGTGCCAGTGTTTTACTTTAAAAAAAAATGTTGCACTCTGTATTGTAATACGAATTATTTCTTTATGTAGTATATCTTTTTACGCAATAGAACTTGCAGGTAAAAAAATTACCATTATTTGTGAATCAACCTGTATGTTTGATTAAATCACGATGACACAATTTTATTTCCCTCGAGATATCTGAAATTTTAAGACTTGTTTACGCATTGCATTAAAAGGGCCTTGTAAGGAAATCGATAAATTATAAATAACTTATAAACCCCGAGCGACGACAGCAAGTAACTGCTGACATTTGGAAGACACTTAGTTGGTTATTAAATTATATATCGCTAAAGGTATCCAATATCAATAATGTCGACTGTGATAAGATAGAAGTATTTTTAAAATAGCTACCGGGTATATTTTGTTTGGATGTAGAGAGCTCAGAATTTAATATTACATTACCACTCATAAAATAACTGTAATTTACGAAGCGAGTAAACATAATTAGACTGGGGCCGAAGCTTTTGAAAATGGTAAAAAGTAAAAAAACAAAGAAGTAACAGGATGGAACTCGTTGAAAATGGAAGAAGATAGGTATAGCAAAAATTAAAAGAAAAATAATTTAGGGGATCTAACGTCGGGAAGTGAAAGGGGCTGGGTTTTTAAGGGTAAAAAGAGTTTTATTGCTACTTCCGTTAAACTTGCAACTGCAATAAAAAATCTACAAGTTATATTAACTTTGAATTAAAAAAAAATAAATAGCCGAGTTTTTGGTGGTTTATTTTTATTTTCAACAAGAAAAAAAAATTGCGTGAAATTAGGTGAAAACTTACCTTTTATGTCTTAAACACATTGCATTATTTTATTTAATATATTTATTTTTCCCTTATTTTGATTTATTATCGAAAAAGTATATCATAGTACATCACAATTTGACTGTTGGATGAAAATAGTACACCGCTGGGATAATAATTCTGGTGTTTTGAATTTGACATATGTGTCCTTAATAAGGGTACGCAGATTCTGAATATGAATTCGGATTAAGCCCATTATGTCCAATTTTTTTACAAAATTAAAAAAAAAAACCTTGTGATATATACCTTGATACTAGTGCAAACAAATACCTTATTATTATTTCGTAAATTGCATTAAAATTATTTCTTTAAAATACTTGATAGATCGATAGAACAAATTTTAATACAGTATTATATTAATTTCATTTGAATGACCACACTGCCCATCACGGCAAAATTTTCACAAAATTGAAAATACCTTGTGAGATATTATATACTAGCGCAAACAAGGTGATTAGGATAAACCTTGTGCTCTACACAAAGTGTGCTTTCAGTGTGTCGAACTACTGAGAAAACGGACAAAAGGTACACGTAACTCTTTATCCTTTGGCATTCCTATGGTATGGAGGGAACCAGAAAACCATGGGGGCCACTGCTACTTCTGCTTCTGCTATATGAAGGGTTTCAATTCAAAAAATTAACACAAAATTCAATATCCTGATTATCTTTCTGCTAAACGACCTATATCTCATGAATCAGGAATCCCTATTTCTTCAACTTTTCTTCACACCATCCAATTGCAATCATCATATGAAAGTTCAGACGAAAAACCGATGAAGGTGAATTCAACCCTAAAATAGATTAACCTAAGTCGAAGATGACATGAGGAATCTAGGGGTCAGCAATTGGAAAGCCAGAGCGAAAAATAGGGGGGAATGGAGACTAATTATTGAACAAACCAAGACCCACCTAGAGTTGTAGAGTCAAAGATGATGATGATGGTGATAGATTAACCTCAAAAGTTTATCCAAGCTGCACTAAATGACTTAGTGAGAGGCTTGGGTTTATTAAAGGATGCTGCACAAATCTGAGGATCACCACTGATAGATAAAAATCTATTGGCTCCAGGTACCAAATTTTCGTCGTATGGGCATCGTGAAGAAGAGTTCGCGGAACATTTTTCTCAAGAGGGCTCACGGGAGTATTGTCATAATATTTCTTAACTAGTCATGAAACTGGGACCTGGCAATTACGATTTCACTTCAAGGCGGTTATTTAATGATTCTTCTAAGATAAGTCTAAAGAGTATCTTGTTATACAATGGTAATACTTGTGCCTCAGTGCCTGTTGCTTACTCCGTACATCTGAAAGAAACAGATGAAAATAGGCTGCTACTAAATAAATTAAAGTATAGCAAATATTGTTGGCAACTCTGTGGAAATCTCAAAATATATATATATATATATATATATATATATATATATATATATATATATATATATATATATATATATATGCTTTTGGGTCAGCAGTCTGGATTCACAAAGTATCAATGTTTTTTTATGCGAGTGGGACACTCGAGCACGAAATTTAGATTACGTTAAAAAGAGTGGTCACTCAGAGAAAGACTAGTACTGGAACAAAAAAAATGTGCAACTTATACACTATTTGACATAAAGTTAATTCTTTTGCCTCCTCGTTATATAAAATTAGGATTGATAAAGCAGTTTGTGAAAGCTTTAGATAAACACTGTGACTAGTGTAAATAGCTGTGCGACAAATTTCCTGCACTTTCTAAAGCTAAACTAAAAGAAGGAATTTTTAAAGATCCTAAAATTCGAACATTAAAATCGTACAGATTGTTCCAGAACACAATGACCCAGGATGAGTCTGAAGTATAAAGTTCTTTCGTAGAACGATAGACAGTTTCCCTGAAAACAACAAGTCTCCAAACTTTTAAGAAATTGTAGCTAACAAGAACGAGAACTATAAAAAACTGAGATGAAATATAAGCGTTAAACTTTATTTTTTGGATTCTCACGTTGACTATTTTCCCGAAAACCTTGGAACTGTCAACGAGGAAATAGAAGAAAGGTTCCATCAAGATATAAAGGAGATGGAGAGACGTTACGAAGGAAGATGGGATATAAGAATAGTATACAGTGATTACTGCTGGACTTTAAAGAGAGAATCGATCACAAAAATATATAAAATGAACACCAAAAAATGCAATTTTCATGGAAAAAGGGAATGGTTGTATTTAAAAAAAAAAAAAAAAAAATATTGTCTAACGTTATGCTAAATTCTTTTTTTTTAACAACTCAATTTTGCAGTTTGTTGCAATAAATATTTTCTCAATATTTTTGTCAGTTTTTATGAAAAATTTTAAACATACTTTTCTTGAAAACCTGACGTGCTGGAAAAAAAAAAACTAAGTACAGATTTCTGATCAGCACATAATATTTACTATAGGAAATCTAATCAACTTAAAACACTTTTTCATGAAAATAAAATGTAGCCCTGTGTTCGTAGTTCATCATCATCACCCAGCCCTTTGCGTCCACTGCTGGTCACGAAGCAATATACTCAGCATTGATCTTTCCATTTTCGTCTGAGCTATTTGCAGCGTTTTAGAACTTGTAGCTGTCAATGTCAAAATTTCGGCACCATAGGTCATCACAGGCAACACACATGGGTTAAATGTTTTACGTTTTCTAGAAATTGGTATATCGCTTTTAAAGATGTCTTTGAGTTTTCCATAGGCTGCTCGTACTAGGTTTATTCTTCTTCGTCGTTCGCATGTTTGGTTGTCTCTTGTGATCTTTATTTCGTGTCCAAGATAAATGTACTTATCCACCAGCTCTACTTCGTTGTCTCCAATATTGATATTTCTGCTAGGTACTAGGTTTGTCATAATTTTTGTTTTAGCGATGTTTATTTTAAGACCCTCACTGGCACACACTAACTGAAGTTCATGTAGCATTGTACATATCTCCTTGAGGTTATCCGAGAACAAAACTATATCGTCTGCGAATTTTAAATTTGATAATCTTCTACCGTCAATGTTCAGGCCTTTCTCTTCCCAGTTAAGTTTTTTACGAGCATATTCTAGTACTGCGGTAAACAGTTTAGGCGATAAGGTATCAACCTCTCGGACTCCTCTGCCGATTGAGATGTGATCCGTCTTTTCATGTAGTGTCATCAACATAGTTGCGTTTTTGTATGTATTGTAAATTAACGTTGTATATCGGTAGTCAATGCGGCATGCTTGTAGTGCTTCCAGGATTTTGTCAAATTCTACTGTGTCAAAGGCTTTATGGAAATCTACAAAAGCCAGAACGAGTGGTCGATTGTATTCGATAGTCTATTCTATTATCGTTTTAATGCTCTGTAGGTGATCATTTGTTTCAAATCCGGTACTGAAGCCCGCTTGCTCTATTGGCTGATAGAAATTAAGTTTTTTCTTAAGACGATTCGTTACTATTCTTGTAAAGAGTTTGTATAGGTGACTAAGAAGACTTATAGGTCTGTAGTTTTCTAATTCATGGGGATTATCTCCTTTTTTGTACAATAGAATTACCTCGGCATTGTGCCATTTGTCGAGTATATTACTGTCCACAAGGCATATGTTAAAAAGGTTTTTTATTTTCTTAAGTAGGCAAGTGCCTCCGATTTTGATTGCATCAGTAACTACACAATCTTCACCTGGAAATTTGCTATTCTTAGCTTTTCTTAGGGCTAGTTTTATTTCGTACATTGTGATTTCCGGTAGTAGTTATGATCCTTGGTTGACAATGCCCTTTTTTTTTATTAATATTTCTGGTACTTGATCTTCTCTGCTATTTGCTTTGTGTTGGCTTGTGTACAGCAATTTGTAGAAGTTTTCAACTATTTTAAGGGGTTCCTCTTTGTTGGTTGTAAGATGACCATTTCTATCTTTAAGCTTTATTATCTGCCTTGTCCCGTTTTTAGTCTTTTTTTCAATAAACAAAGAGGTTAATCTTTGTAAATGGGTAGATTTAAAAACCCTTAAAAGGGCTACATCAAATAATACGAACGTTTTCGAAATAATAATTCCATCCTCTTGTAACTACCAGCTTAAGTCCGTTTGAAGAGGTTTACTCTCCGGAAGCTGGAACTCACTTAGAGCATAGATGTATGTTACCTAAAGTAAACTTTAATTAAATATTTAACATCAAATATTTATAAATTATGTACAATGTTTATTAACCTTATGTATTTTATTAAAAGTTTTTACCCCAATATTTTGGTGGCTCCGGCATGTTAACGTGCATTTTTAACCTGGTGATGGAATTATTATTCCGAAAACGTTGTTGGTGTTATTTGATGTAACCCTTTTAAGAATTTTTCAAATATACCCATTTACAAAGATTAACCTCTCTTTTTTGTGATACGTGGTATACAGCCAGTTGCAGGAATTATTTTCCTTGTGGATTTTTTTTCTCAATACTTTCATGCTTCTATTGTTCTCAATTCTTCTTCTTCCTATGCCGTCCCCATTAACGGAGGTTGGCGACCACATTTTTAAAAGCTTCTCTGTCTTTTGCAACGTGGAATAATTCGTCTACAGTCATGTTTGTCCAGTCTCGAATATTTCGCAGCCATGACTTCCTCTTTCTACCTATTGCCTTTTTGCCATCGACTCTACCCTGCATGATGACCTGCAGAAGACTATATTTATTATTTCTTAGTATGTGTCCAAGGTATGCAGTCTTGCGTACTTTTATCGTTCTCAACAATTTTTTGACTCGACCCATTCTTCTCAGCACTTCCTCATTGGTGACCCTGGCAGTCCATGGGATTCTCAACATTCTTCGGTATATCCAAAGTTCAAAGGCTTCAATCTTTTTAACTATTTGCGCTTTTAGTGTCCATGTTTCTACCCCGTACAATAATTGCGACCAGACGTAACATTCAACAAACCTCAGTCTCAGCGCAATATTCAGATTTTTGTCACAGAACAATTGTTTGAATTTTAAGAACGCTGCCCTTGCCATTTCTATTGGTACCCGGATCTCTTGGTCTGGTCTTAATTCTGTGTTGATGTAAGCTCCCAGATATTTATATTTTGTCACTCTCTCTATTTGCTGTCCACCAAGAGTTAGTTGTTCATTATTTATTGGACTCCTTGATACTATCATAAATTTGGTCTTATCTGTGTTGATGTCAAGTCCCATTTGAATGCATTCACTATTTATTGCATCCAGTAAAGTTTGTAGATTTTCTAAACTCTCAGCCATAATTACCGTGTCATCTGCAAATCTCATGGTGTTTATGATTTCTCCACCAATTCTTATTCCCTCTTTTCTTTCCCATAAGGCTTTTCTGAATATGACCTGTGAGTACACGTTGAAAAGCGTCGGAGATAAGACGCATCCTTGCCTAACCCCTCTCGCAATCGGTATATTATTTGTTTCTATATCGTTCACCTTTACTACTGCTTTCTGGTTCCAGTATATAGCCTTAATAAACTCAATGTCTTTTTTGTCTAAATTGATCTTTTTTAATTCATCTATTAACTTCATATGCTGCACTCGGTCAAAGGCCTTCCTAAAGTCTATGAAGCATACATATGCACTCTTGTTATATTCCCGACATTTCTGCAAGAGTACCGTCAACGCAAATAATGCCTCTCTTGTACCCATGCTTCCTCTGAAGCCAAACTGAGTTTCATTTATCTGTTCCTCACATTTCTTATAAATTCGGTTTTGAACAATTTTCAAAAGAATCTTTAAAGGGTGGCACATTAGGCTTATCAATCTATAGTCATTACATGATTTAGGATTGTTGTTTTTTGGTAGAGGTAAAAATATCGATTTAAGCCATTCTTCCGGGATGTTGCCCTCTACATATATGTGGTTGAGAATTCGGGTGAGTCTCTTTATATTACCGTCATCTATGGCTTTTAACAGTTCAACTGGAATTTGATCAGGACCCGGTGCTTTTCTTGTTGTTCTCTATTTTGTTCTCAATAATATGTTCGATTTGTTCTTGGTTGTATTTTTAAGTGTCTTGTCTAATAGTTTCGGATATTCCTTTATTTAATTTTTGTAGTTCGTCGGCTTTAGTTTCCGTGTTCGTAGTTATAGTTAGCATAACCATAAAAATCACTGGGTTGTGTATACTTAGACATTTATAATAATAGCATGTATGCTTTGTAGTAAACTGATTTAAAATTTAGTACAAAGATGGAATAGAAATTAAGATATATAATTATTTTTGTGTGATATTTGAAAAAACGTAAATAACTTGTTCTTATTAAAGTAATGAATTCGACTCTTCTTATTTACTAAATTAATTTAACTAAAACAACTATAGAGAATTACCAGACAAAGAGAAGGGAAGGAAAGAGGATACACAAAAAAAAAACAAAACCACTTACATAAGGAACTTAAATGTATAGAAAACCTCAACAGACAGAAAGAATTCAGAGCATGCTACAACAAAGTAAACGTCAAGAGAAAATAATTCAAGGCAACCACAAGACGATGCAGAAGAATGTTGACCTATTAATAACAAAGAAAGATGTAGAATAGGTAGGTGAAATACTTTAACCAGGCGCTTAATATAAAAAAAGCAAACCTGGAAGACGAAAGAGATGAGATAAGGGGAACAGACAAGAGGGAAGAGAAATCACCAACGATTTTTGAAGTTAAAGGTGCAGGTAAAAAATTAACCAGAAACAAATCACCCGGAATAGATATTCTCCCAGATAAACTTTATAAAGAAGGTGGCTATGATACCATAATGCCACTACAGCAGCTTATAAAGGAAATATGGACACAGAAATTCCTTCCTAATATTTGGAATATTGAAATACTTTACACAGTACAAATAAAAGAAATATCTTTAAATGCTCTAATCACAGCAGAAATCACGCAAGTCTGATATTCAAGGTTGTAAATCGGCAATTCATCAGATTGCCACCCTGAAACAAATTTTGGAAAAAAATACTGTAATATGGCATTGATACTCATCACATATTTATAGGCTACAAAGCTGCCTACTAGAATTTGAGAATAGAAGAGAAATGTTCAAAGCAATGATAAAGCTAAGAATACCAAATCAGTTGGTAAATTTAACCAAACTATCCCTTAAAATAGTTGAATGTAGAATATGAATACAGGCGAAATTGTCTGAACTTTTTAAAGCAAATTACGAGCTGCGCTATAGAGACCCTCTTTTTTGTATACTGTTTAATCTTGCTCAAACGTATGTCACAAATCAGAACCACTGGTTTAATAGATAGTAAATCAGTGCAAATTCTTGCCTTTGCTGATGATAATAATATTATTGGGAAAACGAAAAACGCTATAAGAGAGGTGTATGTAGCATTAAAAAAATCAGCTACAAAAATGAGTTTAATAGTGATAACCAACAAAACGAAGTATATAAAAATAAGCACGCAACCACAACTTCTACGACCAATTGTTACAGAAAATGACCTCATCGAAGCAGAGAACTAACTTGTATACCCGGAAGAGCTTCTTAACACTGAAAATAATACAATAATACACCTAGTCGTACCATATGGTTCAGAGACCTGGACTCTAACAAAAGATAATGCAAACACGTTACGATGTCTCAAAAGAAAAGTACTAAGGGAAATCTTTGAAGCAGTGAATGGCAATGGAGTGTGGAGAAGACGATACAACTTCGAACTTTATAGAATATACCAAGAACCTAATATCGTAAAACATATTAAGATCGGTCTGAAGTGGATAGGACATGTAATGCGGATGGAACAGAAAGACCCAGCTTGAAAAATGCTCCTTGATAGACCCAATGGTCAGAAAAGAAGAGAAAGACCCAAAACAATGTTTCTTGCTAATATCGATAAAGACATGAGAAATAAGAGAAGATTGTAAATCCAGAATAATGATTATGATAAAAAAAGATCTGTTATAAATTTTTTATAGTTAATCATTTTTAGTTCCAAATAATTTAAAATGCAAAATTACGATTTTCAAGGCTCAACATACAAGTAAAAAAATTTTATTTTTGAAATCATCACGTGCCTAAATTAAAGTTCAGGACTTCTATCAGCTCCTATGGAAATTCTGAGCTTATTTTATTTTAAAAGTTTGTTTTAAATGTTAATAAATCACGCATGGCAGGGCTGGTGCTCATTTGCACAATAAAAATTTAATCCAACAAAAATTTGTGGTGTAGATCTTGTTTTTTTCTCTTATACACGCAGCAGCCCGAGCGCCCTTCTGGTAGTTACCACTTTATTAACCATTAAAAAGCAATATTTTAAAACTAAATAAGCACAATATAATAAGCACATACATAAAAATGATAGAACAAGGTTGGAGCTAGAATTTAAGTTTTGCTTAATTTTAAAAATAATAAATCTTACTTTGTGTTTTTGAGTCTTGAATATCGTAATTTTTTTCGTACTCGTGTAGCTCTAATGCTATAGAATTTTCCCATTCTCTGATGAAAGGATCTAGCATTTTCGTACTTAAGTCTTTTGGGATGATGTAGTCGAGTTATGTTCTGATCTGAAATTCTGGCACCTTGAAGTCAGTTGAATAGCCTGGGTAATCTAAAGACCTTTCAACCACTTCCAATAGATATTAACTATTAAATTTTAACGCAATATACAGAACATGACATACTATATAAAAACACTAACTGGTATTGTTTTGATATCTTGGTAATAAAGCAATAGACTCACCTATTGCGCTATTACCAGGACTTAAAGTTCTATATTTTTTAATGAATACAGAAGGATGTATTTTAACAACCTACTTTTTGTTTTTCTTCTTCTCAAGTAGTCATGACTCTTTTTTTATGTGCCTTTAGTAAATTGTTGTACCATCGTTTTTGTGGTCTTCCAACTAATCGTCTTCCTACTGAGGAGCTGTCTTTTGCCGTCTTTACTACTCTATTTGTTGTTATTTGACTTAAACGATCGAGAAGGTGTCTCTTGTCCTCTTTACTACTTAATTTGTTGTCATTCGACTTAAATGATCGTTCCATTCTACTCCTCTATTTCTTACTCAGTTCTTAATGTTCTCTTTTTTGAATCTACGTCGTATAACTGTACTCCTTGCTCTACCCACAGTGTCTTACCATCAAGTGTTTTCTTCTCAGCTATTTCTATATAATCTATTCGTCCTATCTGTGTTAGGTCGTGTTTCTGCCGCGTATGTCATTATTGGTCTCATGACTGTTTTGTAAATTCTGCCTTTCACTTTTTTCCCGATATTTTTATTTCTCCATATTGTTTTATTAAGGTAAACTGCGACTCTGTTTGCTCTATGTACGTGATATTCCACTTCAGTTTTGAGCTTTCCGTAGCTTAATAATGTTATGCCTAGATATTTAAACTCCATCAGTTGTTCTATTATATGACCTTACACCTTCAATTTACATATTAGTGAATTGGCTGTTATATCCATGCGTTTTGTTTCTATTCTTCTATTCGGGAAATTAACATGTTTAATTTTCTGGCGGTTATATTAAATTGGTGCAGCATTCGTTATAAATCATCATCGCTTTAAAAGAGTATTATGGCGTCATCTGCATAACAAATTATTTGAAGTTGTTTTTTTTTTCATTTGATAGTTCTTACTGTTTTTATTATTTTATCCATAATTAGGTTGAACAATAAAAAACTCAAATAATCTCCCGGTCTTATCCCATTGCTAGCTTTAATATGGTCGGTTAGTTCTTGTTCTACTTTTACTTTTATTGTGTTGTTTTGGCAGGTATGCTTAGTAATCAATTAATGTTTGTATTTATTCATGTTAATGTTTTGAGAACGATTTTCGAAGTGTAAATTGAAATGTCAATAAACTTATTTTAACCTTCAATTGTGACGTATTCCCATTAAAATAGTAACTATCTTCTGATTATTTTCATTGGTTCTTAAATCCACAAATAGGTAAGGGAGTTTTTATTGTTCCATATTTGTTCGACTTCATCTCCTAAATGGTCTGTGCTATTTTTAATTTAATTTGGGTGTATCGAATAATAAAATGTTTTGTATTAAAATCCTTAAGCTTTTTTTGTTTTGGTTTATACGTATGAAACTCTGTTTTCTATTTTATAAAGACTTCAGTGATTATAGAATAAGCTTCTTTGGAGTCGTTAGAGGATTGATACGTTATCTATAAATATAGGAAAAGGTTTGGGCTCATTTGTTTTCTCAGTAGCTCTATCAGTTGGATAATTTTCATCTTCGGAGCTAAGATTGCTAAATGTGTTGCCATATTTTGTATTGGTACCCAGCCAGTAATCCGTCATTGTACTTTGTCTTTATTTTTTAAAATTTTCTTCCAGGCTTCGTGATATTTTTCTATAAGTGGCAGTCATATCATATATCTATCATATATTCCATTATATATTCCATTTCGATCATATATTCCATTTCCTTGAATTATCGTGTATAAGTTAAAAAAATGTGATATTTTTTTTTAATTGCATTGACATTAGTCATTCAGCCAGTTGCAATAAATTCTCCAATCAGACAAATGCACAACTCTATCCCTAATCGAAAACTAACGGATAATTATTAATAGAAGAATATACGACAAGGAAACTTACAGGGTCACTTGCTTCTCGTCTAGGGGTCCATCAAGACATTCTTAGTAGACAAACAAAACTAGACCACGGATAAGGTGTTATAACATTTAGGGTAAACAAAGGATACAAATCTAAATTTCCACACGATCATGAAAAATTTCATGCTCGAGTACAAATGTGATATTTTTATAATCACAGTGAGTAAATCGGTTGAAGAACAGTATTTATTTGCTCATTTGGTATTATATCAACGGTATTCATTTCGATACTTTTTAACAATTAATTGTTAATAACGCGATCAGATGTAGACCAAACCAAACCAAAGAAATTAAGACACGTATTGAAATAGCACGTACATCATTTATTAAACTTAAAAAGTTTCTTTGTTGTCGGGATATAAGGTTAGAACTACGCCTGAGAATGCTTCGATGTTACGTATTCTCTATTCTTCTTTATGGTCTGGAAGCTTGGACACTAAAACAAGTTCATCTGAATAAGCTGGCCGCCTTTGAATTTTGGTGTTACAGAAGAATCCTACGAATATCATGGATTCAAAGAATGTCAAACATGGAAGTAACTAGAAGGATAGGAAATGAGGCGGAAATAATATTAACTATTAAAAGACGAAAACTTGAGTACTTGGGACATGTGATGAGAGGGCAAAAATACGCATTATTACAACTTATTATGCAGGGCAAAATCCGAGGAAAGCGAAATGTGGGAAGACGAAGAATATCCTGGCTTAAGAACTTAAGGGAATGGTTTGAATGCAGTAGTGCAGAACTTTTTAGAGCGGCAGTCAACAGAGTCCGCATAGCCATGATGATTTCCAACCTTCGATAGAAGATGGAACTTAAAGAAGAAGAACGCGGTGGTTGAAAAACCTCTCTCGTGCAAGAGTTTCCAAAACTACAGTTGTCATTTGGATCGCCAACCTTCGAAAGAAGACGGCGCAATATGAAGAAAAAGAACAACCCGGTAAATAATAGCGATAAGATAATCACTTATGTTTTTATTCTACTTATTTATTGTCAAAGCATAGACCTTACTGGGTCTACTACGAGCTCTGGAACCCGAATTAATTTTAAGACGAGATTAATAAATTTACCAGCAGTAGAAATCTATTACAGGCATCATAAATATTCAAAATAAGCATCAAAAATGGGGATACAAAATATTTCTTCAAGCAGACATGTCTGGCTACATTGTCAATTTTATTACATAGCATAGATCTTTTACACTTTCTGAGTTGCACAAGATACCAAATGCGTTTATTGCAGAAGAAATCTATTTTGGGAGATGTGCCTGTATTGCAATGAGTGGGACCAAGATAAATTGTTTGTTATTTTAAATTTTGTCGAAATGTTGCATTTAAATATTTAAACAGCTTAAGATCTATTTTATCTAAAACCAAATCTTATAACGATCTTCTTCTTCTTCTTCTTTGAGTGCCTCTCCTATCGGAGATTGGATATCATTATGGCGATTCTAATTTTATTAACTGCTGTTTTGAATAATTCGTTAGTGGTACAGCCAAACCACTCTCTTAAATTTCTCATCCAGGTCATTCTTCTACGGCCTGGATTTCTGCGTGCTTGGATTATTAATTGCATTATATTTTGTAGGAACGTGTACTTTTGTCCTCTCATCAGGTGGCCTAAGTATTCAAGTTTTCCCTTTTTTATATTCATAATAACTTCTGGATCGTTAATTATTCTGCGTGTTACTTCTTCATTTGAAATTCTATCCCCTCAACTTATTCTTAGTATACGGCGGTAGCACCACATCTCAAAGCTTTCAAGATTTTTAATATTCCTCTGTTTAAGATTCCATGCCTCAACACCATAAAGCAAAGTACTGAGTACATAGCATTTTAACATTCTAGTTCGTAGATGTATACTAATATCACGATTACAAAAAAATTTTTTCATTTTTATAAAGGTAGACCTGGCAATTTCAATACGTATTTTTATCTCGTGATTTTGGTCACCTGTTTCATTAATGAGGGTTCTCAAGTATTTGTATTCGCTTTCTTTTTCAAGTTGGGTACCGTTTATTGTGATACTGGTGTCGTGAATTGGATTCTTACTGAAGGTCATATATTTTGTTTTTTTGACGTTCATCCTTATGCCGTAGTTATTACATATCATTCATACTTTCAACTAGATGTTGTAGATCTTCCACTGTTCTTGCCAATATCACAATATCGTCAGCATATCGAATGTTATTAATAACTTCTCCATTGACTTTTATCTCTTCGTTTGCATGTGAGAGAGCTTCTTGGTATATTTGTTCGCTGTAGATATTAAACAAAAGCGGTAACAATATACAACCCTGTCGTACTTGTCTACATATTTCTATTTCGTCCGATGTTTGGTCTTCTACCTTTATATTAGCTTCCTGATTCCAGTACAGATTTAATATTATTTGCATGTCTCTGGTGTCGATGTTCTTACCTTCCAGGATTTCTTTGAGTTGATTGTGGCGTACTTTGTCAAAGGCCTTTTCAAAGTCTATAAAGCAGGCATACACCCCTTGGTTAAAATCTAGACATCTCTGTGTTAGGATATTTAAGGCAAAGAGAGCCTCTCTTGTACCTAATCCTTTTCTGAATCCCATCTGTGTATCGTTAATATCGATATCTAACTTTTTTTTAATCAAATCGATTTTAACCAAATTTTTTTATAGATTTGGTTGTGGATGACTCTAAGAAATATTTTAAGTATCACTCAGACTCATCAAGGAGATTGTTCGATGATCTGAACATTGCATTACCTTAGGTTTCTTCGGTATGGTGACAAATGTAGACAGCAAACCATTCTTGAGTTATTATACCAGTACTGTATATTGTATTGAATATATGTAATATTATGGTTACGGATTTATCATTCAAAAGCTTCTACAGTTCTGTAGGAATTTTATCAGGTTCATTTGCTTTTCCATCTTTAGCGTTTCTTATTGCGTATTCTACTTCTTCTTTCAATATGTCTGGCCCAGTTGCATTGATTATCTGAGCTAAGTTGTTTCTATCGTCTTCAAATAATTCATTCAGGTATTCTGCCCATCTTTTGCCGTGTATTTTGTACGCATCGTACTTTTTATCATAGGTTTCCATTGCTTCACACTGTTCTTTAATCCACTCCTCTTTGGCTTCTTTTATTTTCTTTTTTATGTGTTTATTTATTTCTTTGTATTTGTCTGGGTAATTCTTCATCTTTCTTCTTTGTTCCATCAAGTCTAGTATATCTTGTGTCATCCACTCCTTATTCTTTGTTGTTGTTTTTGTAAGATGTTTCTTTGCTGCTGTTTGTATAGCTGTATTTATGTACTTTAATTTTTGGTTAACGTTATTTGTATCGTTAATTTGTTGCTGCACTGAACGTAAGTTTTCATTTATTTCTTCTCCTATTTCTTGTCGGATATTTTTGTTTCTAAGTTTATTTAAATCTAGTGCCTTTCTGTGTGGTCTTCTAATCTTTTTTGGTCTCGCCTCTACCACAGTAACTACCGGGTTATGATCTGAGCCTATATCAGCTCCTGGGTACGTCTTAGTACATTTAACAGCATTACGATACCTCCTTGCTATCATAATGTAGTCTATTTGATTTCTCACTATTTTTTATTTGGAATTTTGTGAAGATGTCCAAGTTTATAACCGTCGAGGAAGTAATTTTAAAAAGGTATTTGTTATTACGAAGTCTGCACTTTGGCAAAATTGAATTAATCGATCTCCTCTGTCATTTCTGTTTCTAAACCCATATTTTCTACTTATTCTCCTACCTTACCGTGACCCACCTTGGCATTAAGATCGCCCATTATTATGTTAATGTGTTGTTTTTTTATTGTTTTCAGTATTTCTTCTAAATCGTTGTAGAATTGTTCTATTGTCTATCTGCTGTGGGTGCATAGACTTGAATAAGATTTATTATTTTATGTTTTTCTTTAATTTGTATTAATATTAAGCGCTCTGAATAAGGAGTACAGGTAATCAGAGAACTTTTCCATTGCTTTTGAAGTGATGATTCCAACTCCGTAACGATGGTTAGTGTTGTCGATTCCGGAGTAATAAAATACGCCATCATTTCGTGTTGAACATTGTCCAAATCCTGGATATTGGGTATCGTTGATCCCTAAAACATCGATGTTTAGTCTATTCATTTCTTGTTCAACATTATCCAGTTTTCCTGTAGAGAACAAACTTTTAACATTCCACGTTGCAACTCTTAAAGTTGTTTGTTTATAACGAACAAAAATGAACAAATGGTAGTATTTATAAAATACCTTATGGATGTGAACCTTATGATTTATTTTATAAAACATGAAAGATCATTAAACTAATTAAAAACAAGAACATCAATCTAATATAAAAAACAGAGACTTGGACTAAGGTCTAACTCACATATATACATACATGGAAGGATGTATGGAAAGACTTATGTCTAGTCCTGAAAAAACAAGTTGAAAAGGGAAAATCTAAGTCACAACTTACTTAAATGTTAACGTTTATTTTCCTTGAAACATGTTTATATGATAAAAAAATGTTATAATTGTTATGTATAAATTACATATAATGATGATAGAAAATGTTATTCTTTATTCATTCTGGTAATTCTACCATGTAAAAAAAATTATTATGTTATAGATAAAGTGTAAATCCAGCAGTGTTTTATGGGGATAGTAAGTCAAAATATTTAATATCCCTATTCTGTACTAAAACGATTCTAAAAATCAAATTAATTGTAAAATATTTATGTGATTTATTTTTTGGCGATAAAAGTGAACAACACTATTAGAGTTTAAAGATAAGTTGGTCGCTTTATTACCTAAATAATTCTCAGGGGTGAAATTTAAAGGGATTAATCTTATAAAATCCATTTCCAATTGGCAAAAGGCTGATAAAATCTTTTAAGTTTTGGGTAAGGGTAGGTAAGACCACGTATAAAGTACGTAATGACTGATATTTAAGACCTTAAACGTTACAAAGCATATTTTAAAATCTATTGCAAAGTAGTTTCAATTAAATTATAGAGACTTTATCTTAAACTTTATAGTAAGCAAATTTATTAATAGATAACATTTTGTAGGGAACAGTGTTGTAGTCACCGATTTTTAAGACGATGTTACTAGCTGTAACAAATTATTGACAGCACTGTACGAAATACGAAAGGCACTAAAATTTTGCAACTTATATGATAAATCGTAAATAAGCTTCCAGCAAGATTACAGCGGGATAAAAATTAAAGAAGAAAGCATCATTTTTTCTATATCGTCGGTGATACGGCAATACGTCCTATGTCAAAAATTAAGAATTTTCAGGAGAGGCAAAAATGTGATATTTGAAAAACTCTTTAAAACTGTTATATTATTGTGTGGTATTATTATCTTACTTTTTGGGATATATTGAAAATAATAATACCTATATTTAAGACATTCATGTGGAAATAGTTAGGACCACATATAATGTATTGCTATAAATAGATATTATATAAATATATATATATATATATATATATATATATATATATATATATATATATATATATATATATATATATATATATATATTTATATGTAAAGAATTAAATCTTTTAGCGAAAGCCGCTATCGCTTTATATATCAAATGGCCAACTATATGGCCTAGGAGACAAATTCGTTAAACTTTCCGTGCTCGAATTGGTATCACTAAAGTGTTATGATCATTTCGGCCTATCCCAGCCATCGTCAGACACTTGGGCTGATACAAATTCAAACTCAGAAAGTAAAACGAATGTCTCCCAAATCTTTACTACCGTGTAGTTAGCTTATAAAGGCGCCACCTACTTTGGAGGCCGTGAACGAAACGATATGAATAATCGTTTTCTGTATCCTTTATGCTATGCGAAATGTGTAAAGAATTAAATCTTTTAGCGAAAGCCGCTATCGCTTTATATATCAAATGGCCAACTATATGGCCTAGGAGACAAATTCGTTAAACTTCCCGTGCTCGAATTGGTATCACTAAAGTGTTATGATCATTTCGGCCTATCCCAGTCATCGTCAGACACTTGGGCTGATACAAATTCAAACTCGGAAAGTAAAACGAATGTCTCCCAAATCTTTACTACCGTGTAGTTAGCTTATAAAGGCGCCACCTACTTTGGAGGCCGTGAACGAAACGATATGAATAATCGTTTTCTGTATCCTTTATGATATGCGAAATGTGTAAAGAAATAAATCTTTTAGCGAAAGCCGCTATCGCTTTATATATCAAATGGCCAACTATATGGCCTAGGAGACAAATTCGTTAAACTTCCCGTGCTTGAATTGGTATCACTAAAGTGTTATGATCATTTCGGCCTATCCCAGCCATCGTCAGACACTTGGGCTAATACAAATTCAAACTCGGAAAGTAAAACTAATGTCTCCCAAATCTTTACTACGGTGTAGTTAGCTTATAAAGCTTCTCCAATTTTATTTTAAAGTGTTTGTTTGTCTTTGTTTAGTGTATTTGTTATGTCCCAATTTACATTTATAACATTCTGTTACTGCTGGATAGGCCACAACTGACGAAATGCCCCTGAAGATGATCTTGTGATCGAAAGTACTTGGGCAAGATTTGATTAAATACTGTGTTCGATATTTGCCTTGTGTACCATCAAAGTTCATTTATTCGAACATTCAACCTTATATTGACTTTTATAAATAAAGACAACGATAGCTCAGCAGAAATCAGATTAAGAATAGAAAAAGCCAGATCCATATTCACTAAAATGAAGAGAGTGTTCTGCGGAAGAAATTTGAGCCTTGAAATGAAACTTCGCCTGATGAGATGTTACGTACTTTCTGTTCTGTTCTACGGAATGGAGTCATGAACGTTGAAAAAGATTGATACCAAAAAATTAGAGGCATTTGAACTGTGGATGTATTGCAGAATCCTGAGAATATCATGGACCGAGAGAGTCACACATGTCGAGGTCTTGAGAAGAATGAATAAAGAAAAGGAAGTCATATTTACGATCAAAAAACGAAAACTGCAATATTTGGGACACATTACAAGAGGCGAAAGATATGAATACTCGAATATTCGGAAAATTATGGAAGGGAAAATAGCAGAAAAAAGGTCCATAGGAAAAAGACAAAACTCCTGGCTAAAGGTATGGAATGGTATAGCTGTAGCAACAACGAATTGTTTCGGTAAGCAGTTTTGAAAATACGTATAGCCCTGATTACCGCCAACGAGGATGGCACTTGTAGAAGAAGAGGGTAAGGTGTCATAAGAACAGAATGAAGATAAGAATAAAGAACATTTTTCCAGTTGTCGATATTCCAGTTAATATGTCTTCTTGAAAATTCTAAACGACGAGCTTTATCATTTTGGAAAAGAAGTAGAACTTTTGCAGGACTTCTAGGCTTTAAGTCTACTTCTTTTAATCTTCGTCTAATTGTTTTTTAAGCGCACATTAACTTGTCTTTCATTTATTAGCTCATTTCTGGGGTGAATCGATGTCAATGAACGATTTCTTGTGGAATTGAGAACCGCAAAATGGTCATCAATTGCGGTTGTGCATCTTGGATGTCCTTGACCAGGCCTTCGAACAAATTGTATTCTCATGGTACCTTTTGAAAATATTCGAAACTGTAGATTAATTTTTCCTGAGATGCCGTGAGATATTTTTTTGTCTATATCCTTCCTCGTACAAAATTACATTCTGTGCTGCTTGTGCTTCATCGCAGTGTCGAATTGGTGTCATATTTGTTTTAAACTTAGTTGAATCAAAACAATATTTATTTAAACTTAACAGATTAAACTAAAAATAACCTAATTACTATGATTTCTTACCTTTTTTACGTGAAAAAGGTTTTTTATGATAAAATGCACAAATGACAGTATATTAGTGTATTAATATGAGTAAAACAAGTAATCCAAAATTATTTTGAAATATTAATAAAAAGATAAAGTAGCCACCTTCTTTTTCTTTTTCCTTCACCTTTTGACCGAAAAACTCATTACTCTTCGAGTGATCTTTAATTTATATTGGATTAACGGTCGTACTTCTTTTCTCAAATATATCTGCATATGTGTACCTACTAGTTAATGCAACTCAAAGGTAACGAAATCGTGAATAACTTATTAATACAAGCAATAATTAGTACAGAAGTCAATGAATACATAATTCAATATTAATAATTTCAAAATTTATCCTACATAAATTAATAAAAACACAAATACTCTATAATTAAAGTTAATATTTTGACACGAACGTAAAGTGTTCTAATTGAAGTTTACCGTAACACAATATTATATACTTCAGCACAACTATACGATTTCTCAACAAATGTTAATAGCCATTATACAAGTAACTTGTAGTTTGTAGACAGCAAACCGTCTAATTGGTGTATAATAAAATATGCAATTTATCACGTACAGTAAAGATAGCGACATGCTACCATGTAGCAATGACTCTGTCTTCTTGACAGGTTAGGAACAAAAATATTTCGAGATAGGATGCGCAACCCTAGAACTCTAACACACGTCTCTGTTTACTGAGCAGCCCTCACCCCTACTGGCTGTAACGACTGTCTGTAACTTGGCTGATGGTACTCGAGTGATGTGACCTTTGGGTCAAGGGTTATTGGTACGTGTGAGTAATAATTACCCAGCAACCCGCACTTTTATAGAAAGCTATTTCTTTTTCTATAGTTCTTTGTTAACATACAGTGTATGAGAAACAATCTTTTGTCTGCAACAATGTATTACAACCGTTTATTGTTCTCTAGGATATGTGTTTTAATATGCAAAATCTTGGTTAAATATACTGGGAGAATCAAAACTTACAAACAGTCTGTTAATATTTTACTACTATTTATATACAATTGCGAAACTGCAACAAACCGGTCAGGTTAGCCTTTTTATGATTTTTTAGATAATTTTATGACTTTTTTGTGTAAATTATATTGATTATATTTTTCTGCAATTCCTCTATTTCAATTCATGTGTCCATCATCCACTTTTCCTTAGCCTCTTTAATTTTAAACTAATTAATTTCTGTTTTTCTCTAAGATTTCAGCAGCTCTCTTTTTTCTTTTGTAGAATTTCATTCTGTGGTCCTATAACGGAATGTTTGATTTTGCTTAACATATTGTTCATATTCTCAGTGTTTTTGAATTTCTAATGTGAATTTTTCATTTCTTTATTTATACGTTAAAGCTTCAGCATGTATTTCGTTTATCGTAAGCACCTGAGTGTTTACATTGGAACTTTTGGATTTTGTTATCTGTTTTACCTTCAGTTTCATTTTGAACACAATATTGTTTATTATTCTGTGGTGACCTCCAAGTATACAGTCAACATAATTAGAACCATGCGTTTATAATCGCCAGGTTTTCTTCTCGACAAAATTAAGCAAATCTGTCACCTCTAGCATTTCTTGTCCCTTAACCATATTCATCTATCATATTGTCCACTTGGCCTTTTACTCAAGCAAGCAAGCAATTTAATTAAACCCAGCCTATAAGAAATGATCACCCCTAAGTATTACGATCGGGTGTAACAATTCATTGGAGCAAGGTGTGTCTCGAGTATAAACAAGAGTCACCCCACCATGCTCCAATGCTCTAGACCATCCCTTTCCCCCCTATAGCACTCTGATGCGCTATAGAGGCATAACAATTAGCCAAATGCTCTTCATATGGAGGTCCTGGGTAATAGAACCCCAAAATGGTTTCCTAACCGAATGCAAAAACTCAGGACAGCGCATCTCCGCTATATTCCTGTTATCTTAATGTGGCTTATCCGCGAACTAAAATTGCTTACTTGGGCCTCAAGTCTCCGCTCTGAGTCCCGGCTCAGTTCGGCGACTTGGTGCTCAATGGGTTGGGCCCTACGTGCCCGGGTGTTGGGGTTTTGTTAATTTTTTTGGTGGCCAAAGCCGGTTTTTGTTAGTAATTTTTTTGATTTTTTTGGTGGCCGAAGCCGGTTTTCTGTGTTTTTTGTGATTTTTTTTGTAGGTGGCCCTGTGAACAAAAATCATAATTAGTATATAGTCCATATTATAATAAAGAAAATATATAAAATATTATACGATACCACAATACAGACTGTATCCTTGTATGAGCAGCTGGGCCCACTGTGTGCGAGGCGATATGCGGTATCCTGAGTGATTTGAGCTATGAACTATCTTCCTTGTGTATGTATTATGATTTTGGAATTTCTTCTCGCTCTGGGGTTTTGTAGGGTTACGTTTCACTCGAGAGGGGTTTTTTTATTTTTCTCTCTGGTCTTTCTTTAGTCTACTATCTGTTGTTTCGGTCTTTTGTGCTTCCATCTGTGGAAAGCGTCATACCTCATTGTCTCTCAAAGAATGTAATTGGGGTGGTTGTCTAATTCTGCGAACTTTATCCTTGCTTTTTCCTTCATAGTGTCAGTCACTCTGACTGACTCTTATCTTAGGCTTTTGTTGTGTTGTGCCTGTATTTTCTTTTTGGTCGTGTTGCGTATGTGTCCCCATGCAAGTGACGCGTAGGTCAGTATAGGAAGGACTATACTGTTTATTAGTCTTATTTTGGTTTTAATACGGAGTTTGCTTTTACCTCCTGCTAGGCCTCTAATTGCGGCTCTTGTCATGTTGGCTTTTTGTATTGTAGCTTTTACGTGTTTGCTAAAAGTTAGTCCTTTATCCATTATTACTCCGAGGAATTTTGCTTCGCTTTTCCACTCAATGGGATTGTCTTGCACAGTTACCTGTTCTTCCGGTTGTTGGTGCCTCTTTTTAAAAAGTACAGCTTGCGTCTTGTCTGAGTTTATTGTTATTTTCCACTTTAGACTCCAATCTTCTATGTCGTCTAGTGCTGTCTGTAGATTGGTGACTGTTATGTCTACGTTTTTGTGTTCGGCCGCTATCGCTGTGTCGTCAGCCGGTCTTTTACTATCTTGTCATTTAAATCGCCCATTATTATTGTAATTTTTTCCTTCCTGATGTATTGTAAACATTGTTTGAGTTGTTTAGTAAAATAATTTATTTTAGGTTCTGATATATCTGTATTTGAAGTATACACTTGCACTATATTAATGTTCACTGGCTTAGCCTGTATCAGTAATAACCGAAATAATTAGTATATCCAAAAAAGATCAATACCCATGTTAGCATTGCCACTGCAAAAAATGTTTGGTGGTTAATCTAGTGAACCCCCTTCAGACTTTTTCTTCATGAAACTTAGAATATTTTAAATAATTTTATGACATATCTTGGATCCTGTATAGGCAGTTAATTTATAAAAATAATCTTATATTAAAAAAGGGTTATGTACTATAAAGGGTAAGGTACAGATTTCCTAACTATATATTTTTTATTTATTGGTAAAACTAGATGCAGTTGCCAAGGTGCTCAATTAAAAAATCTACGTTCATATTTAATTGTAACTTGCCTGTATCTAACAAAGATGTTCCTCGAGTATGATTACACTCATCGTATATTAACCACGAAATCAACTATATTCAAGTTATCCTGTTTTCCACGTTAAAAAGCACTACTGAAAATGGCGTCAGTGTAATTTACATTTATCTTTTTAATAACGATATTATCATACTCATAACAAAACACCAAAAATAAAAAAACCGTCTTATTATTGACCTTAAAATATTATTAGTACATAACTGGACAATTTTAAAATCAAAACAAGCCCATTCGGTATTCATGTTTTATTTTCAAACTACCCGCAATATAAAATTTCATTTCGATATCTTTTTGTAGAATAATTTAGTGGCGATTTCAACCCTTAGGACCCTTTTTCCTTTATGATTATTCCCAATGAATAAAACAATCATCTGAGCCATCGTGTTCAAGAAACAAGGAGAGAAGTGGATGTTCATCGTTTCGTCAGAATGTTCGGTGTCAATAGCTAACATTTAGCTAGCAGGCTGAGTGTCGGCCAGTAATCAGATTGATTTTATCGAAATGTCTTGAATCCGGTGAAACTGGCGAGGATTCCAGCCATATTCGGAGTCAGCAATGGACAGAAAAGAAAACGAGAAAATTTACAGTTGTTCAGTTGTTAGGCGATTTGAGAAATTCTTTTGTGAGATCTCGCTTTACTTCGAGGTGTTCTTACGAAAATTGAAGCAGTCACTCGCAAGAGGAAATTCAAATTGAATTTTATATTGGCGGAATATTACTGACACTTTTCTTCGTGGTATTATGTCTAATAGCTTTTTATTGGTGCATGGCGCTTTCTGCAGACAATGGACTTTGTTTTAAATGGCAGCCGCATTTCTAGTTAAAAATGTTTTTTAAACGTTATGCTGTATTTGAATCAGATAAAAATTACACTCGAATAATAAAGGATAAACTAAGTATTTAATTATTTAGCTTAGTGGCACCTAAAACTTAAAGGTTACTATCGAAACTTATAAAATACAAGTAGTCTTAGTTTAAAAACAAAACATACATGTATTTAAGTATTATGTTTTTATGAGATTAAGCCACAACTTTTAATTGTAATTGTGAGGAAAATTACATTTTTAACTAATATTTGATATTTTGATTTCGACTTCGGAAATCTTTCTCAAAAACTATTTTTTTTATACAAATTATTTAGAAATTTTTTTAACCAAAGATTTTGTTTTAGGTTATGTCTAGACTTAGGCAAATATGCAAATAAAAAAATATGAAATATGCGCATAATAATATGCAGTATTTTATGCAAAAACATGCAATATTTTATGCAAAATATACATATTTATCTAGAAAATATACATGTAACAAAAAAGATTCACAATATTTCTTTATTTACAGAAATACTTACAATATTATAAATACATAAAAATATATACAATTATTTTAACATATTATAAAATGAGGCCATTATTTGCAAAACTTGCTCTTTGCTCGGAAGTAATTTTTTGGGAAATCGAAAAAAACGATTAACAGCCGAGTAGTGTTTAGTTCACAACGTAAAGAATTTTATTAATGTTTTTTAGAGGTTTTAGCAATGGAAATTAAAAGTTTCTAGCCTAAAATATTTACAGATTTTTGGAAAAAAAAAATAATGTTTGTTGCAAATAACCAGTTTTGCAAATAAATTTCTAAAATAATAATAAACTGTATTTAGTTCAATAAAAAGCATAAAGGATTTATTCATGAAAATAAAACTTTAACATTTTTCATCATATATAGAAAGTTTTTAAACAAAAAAAATCAAAAGCAGTCTCAATCAGTCATGCTCAAACAAAAAAACAGTCGTTTTCTGCATTTTGGCAATTTTCCAAACCAGCAACGGTTTCTTCTGGTGAGGTAGAACCTGTCTTCAGGTGCTCTTTGTAAAAATTTAGTTCAGGAAGCCTTCTCCAATTTTCTCCATAGTGTTTGGAAAGGAGATTATTAATAGTTCCTTTATCCCCCTTTAATTCTGTTCCCAGTGGTAATTTCTTAGGAGCCATTGAAGAAAGTGAAAAATTTTTGTTGCACACGCTTTTAGCTTTTCCAACGTCATTGCGGTAATTGGGTTCACCTTGAACTAGAACATTTTTGTCTTTTTTGTAAAAAATAAACCGCTTTGCCTTATTAAATTCAAAGTGCCATGAATTAGGGAGCTTAGTAACTCGTCTTGTTTGTGTCCTCAAATCAAACACATCCCAGTCGATACCGATTTTCCGTACAGTGGAATGCTTTCAGATTAAATCGTCGTAGCCACTAATTTCCACGATAACAGGCATTTTTTTATTGTCTTTTTCTATAAGGCCAAAGATGCGATCAGGCGGAATAAAGGAATGACCTACGATCGGAAAAATTAATTCAATTTGTTTAATATGTTTTGGCGATTCTTCTAGAAGCCAATAAGCCAACATTGCCATCATATTAGAATTTTTGTTTCGTCCGCCGCAACCATCAGCGAACAACCGTACTGCTTCTTATGACATCAAAATCAAAATTCTTTAGAGCATGTTGCAAAGCTGACGCTATTGTATTAGAATCTTTCCGAGCGTCAATTTCTGTCCACACGTAAGAAAACACATTCCTTGGTGTTGATTTATCGGTAGAACTTCCAGCAACAATTGTAAATTATAATTTATTCGTCTTCCGGGTTTGGACCGTGTCATTTGTGAGTGACCCAAAAGTGGGTTCATCTTGACGTTTCGCTACAATTGTATGTAGCTTCTTCAGGAGAACAAAGAAAAAGAAAAAGAAAAAGAAAACAAGACAGGAAGAATTGTAAAATTATTATAGTTTATTTGCTGGCTTGATCAGGCAGTCTAGGCAGTGCCAAGTTTTTTTGGCAGTCAAATGAAAAGTAAGTTGTGTTGGGTGTTGGATTTTTAAGTAGTTGGAAAAAAGCCTTTGCTTTTACGATATGAACACGATGCTCAGTAGCTAACTTTTGCCGAACAGCTAAAGAAGTTGTTATTTTCAACTGCTTCTTTGTTCTCAAGCAAGTGGAACAACAGTCAGTCAGCGGAGTTCCAAAAGCGATGTTGTAGTAGACATTGACATACTTTCTAAAATAACTAAGCTTCACATGCATAGGTTGAGGCACTCTTCGAAGATAATGGTCAAAAAGTTTCTTAAAATTCAAATCACATGGCAAGTAGACCCTCACGCTTGTCTTGCTTCTACAGTAGTGAGACTCTGTACATGTTATGGATTCTATAAATTTTTTTATGCAGTTTCTTTTTTCATCATTTTTTGGACCCACTCTATTGCCTCCTCTACGTTCTCTGGGTAGATCCCCAGTGACAACAAAATTTCTTACAATTCTTTGTATGCGGTCCTTGCTTAAATTTGTGATTCCTAGAAACGACTTGGCACATACTCTAATCATCTTACCCTCACTCAAACGTACATGGTATTTTATCGACACTGCAGCATGATTGGATTTCCCTCTTTTCGGTTTTTCTCCCTTACAACACGCCAATATCAAAAGATCTTGCTTACTTTTATCTTTTGACTGATAAAGGTAGGCATGAAAATCTGCCACTTGCTTCATCGTGAGTGTAGTACAATAATACGGCAATCCGGGTCGTCCGTTATGACCGCAAGTTGGAAAGGTCGGCAGTGCTTTTGGTGTATTTCTGTAACAATACAACTCTTTTAATAAACTTTTTGTCTATTCCTACTCAACGTTATAACGCGAAAAACAAGCTAAACTGCGTAAAAAGTCAAACTATTGTCGCACAAGTCTAAAATCATAAATTTTAATAACTTACCTAGCAAGTTTATCGACATTCCTTTTATGTGTTTCTGACTGAAGAACTTTTTTGCGTCCTTTTCCCTGTGGACTAGGTTTAACAAAACAAACATTTTCACTTTCTAACTTCATAAAAACAAAAAACTGTTACTAATTCGCCAAAATACAACTTTTTAGTAGCTTGAATAATTATAAACTAAACTACTGAAAATCCGTTTCTTCAACACAGCTGTTGTAATAGCGTGTTGGTCACGTGAACCAACCGGCGAATTTCATTGGCGGTAGAGCAAACGGCGAGTTTTGCAAGTAAACGTTCAAAGCAAAGAGCCAGTTATGCAAATAACTGTAATTTTTTTTACATCATTTGTATGCTAAAGAACGAGTTTTGTGAAATTTTAATTGTATCAGTCGATTTCTATTTAGAATTGAAATATACTTAACCAAAAAAACATGTTTCTAAAATTTTGTCGATTAGCGAGTTTTGCAAATAATGGCCTCAAATATTATTTTGAATTGTAGTAGCAATAGATTATCAAATGATGTTCAAAATTTTTTAATAAAAACTTATGGCTTCTATCTGAATACATAATTGTAAATAGAAAAACTCTTGCGCCATCAACTGATGTAACTGGGGTATTTTTCAAAGTTACTATAATAGATAGTTCTAAATTAAGTGGTTTGGAAAATGTCCCAGCTAGTACTTGAACCACTTCAAAAAGAACCTGGTAACCACTATTTCTTTCCATGGTTACTTTAAATTTTTGAAAAATTTCCTTTCCAACAGTACCTTTAACGTTTTAACACAATGACTCAAATTCTTTTATTGAAACTGTATATCTCTGTAACATTGTACTCTTACATGTGATTTCAGAAATACCTTTTTGACGCTCGCTATTAAACTGTTAACTAGTGGAATTTTTTTCTTACTTCATCGCAACTCTATTCCGTGCGCTTAACAAGTGACATGTATTAAGTTTAAACAACATAATTTTTAAATTTTTCCTGATTTCACCATATATGGCGCGGCATCAGATAAAATAAGCAATATTTTTAATTATTAGCCACAGCAGCAGGAAGAAAAAAGTTTGCTAATGCTTCTTGTAGAAACCGTGATATCGTTAGAGCGTTGGTTTTTTCCACTTGCTTACAGGAAATTAAATACGATTTTGGAAAAGGTTCATCGATAAGTACACCAATTAATAAGTGCACAATGTATCTTACTGACAAGTCAGTGGTCTCGTCCACACCTATTTCGGCTTGTTGTGGATAACCGAGGAGTGTATGACAAATTTACATTATTTCCCTTTAGAGTTCGTTCACTGGGAAGGTTTTGTTTGCAATATTTAAAAAAAACACTAAAGTTTTCATTAGATAATTTTAAAAGCGGTATATTAGAAGATACTAATGCACGACACAAGTCTTCATTAAAAGTTTGTTATTCGATTTGTTTTTTGAACTTGACTGAAAGCTTTTGGACACTGAAGGTTTTTTACATTTTTTAAAATGTAAAATAGTAGGAATAAACTAAAAATAACCCGTTTTTGGATAACAATTAAAATATTTAAATTAAATAAAAAAAAATCTCTTTGTCTTTTCTGTTTACATTTAAAGAAAAAATACTGTGAGCATAAATTAAAAGCACTTAATTAATTAAGTCCACTATACGATATATTTTTGTTTTTATCAAAATTAAAGCCAACTATGCTATTGTTAAAAAAAAATTTAGCGACCTTTCAGTAGACTATTGAATGATTTGAATTTTAAATAGGTATCCTATTTTTTATCGCAAGGAGTAAAAAAAATGTTTGAAAAAGAAAAAAATTATTGATTTATTGCGAACTAGCCTTGTGTCGGTACTTTCCTTAAACATAATCTCCAATTTTAAAATCTTTGTTTGTACCACCGTTTAAATTTTCAACATAAATTAAAAAATAATACGAATGTACTTACATAGATAGTCCTTTGTAAGGTTTTATCCAAGTTGAAACATTGCTCATTTTCGGCATTTTCAAAGCACAATTATTATTCACAATATACGTTGTTTACGCCTATAATTTTACAACAAAAGTGAAACCAAGTGAACCGTCTAAATAAAAATTTTTAGCTAGAGACATAAACTGGTTTACACCAACCCTTAATTCCAGGACAAAACGTGACAAAACTATAAGTCGCTGTCCTTTATTAGTTACTATACCAAGAATTTGAGTACCAAGTGAATATAAAACAAAATTATATATTGGTATTTTTATGCTATCATCTGTAAGTTTGAATATAAAAATATGTAGTTAACACCAAATTTTTAAATTATATGCACTTAATGCTCACTTTTATAAAAAATAAGCAAAATTTGACATTTTTGCATTTTTTATGCATTATATGCAAAATATGCTATTAGCATATTTTCCTAAGTCTAGTTATATTATTTTAAAGTTGACATGACTGACCTTGTAGGCCAATTGGACTATATAGCTATAAAGTTTTTAAATGTTTACTTTAATAGTTGATCTTAAAACTCGTATAATTTATATTATAGAACTTTAAAAATATAAAAACTAATTTTACCATTACTGGTACTCGACGATCGGTAACGAGTCGTGTTCTCGCCAAGCTACTGGTCCCGGGGGACCGGTAAGGCACAGTTCCGTGGTTTACATATTATGGGAATAAGTCAATCTATTAATATTTTTGCCAACAACGATACCATATTTTTAGCATGAAAAATTGAAAAATAACCATCTCCGCAATATTTTTGCAATAAAAGCCGTCACAGAAAATTGTCTAACTCCATGCATCAAATTGTGGACAAGCAGAATGCTCTTCTCCCGCCATTTGTATTGGTTGACACAAGTCAGTAGCTGTTCTTGAACTTTATCGTAAAAAACTTTAATTTTTGCTTAAATTCTGCGTGTTGTTTCATATCTTATAAAAGGGTAAATATATTTTTTAATATTATTTGTGCCATAATCAAAAAAGTTTAAGAATGACTAATATAAATCACTAGTTATTTACGTTTGGATATACGCATTATGCGCCAGACTGAGAAGATACCACAAGACGGAGATACGAATATTTCAATAATAAATATGACTACTTTTTACTGTTATTAAACAATTTTCATTTTTATTTCTACATAATTATTTAGCCTTCTATAATATGCATACGTATTTTAAAAGTCAGTAATTATTCTTTTTCAAATTTATTTATATTTGAATGCTTCCATATTTGGTATGGAATGATTTTCGATGAAATCTGGTTAAATAAAAAATTGTGTGTAAAGATAGTTACTTTTTTATATGAAAGTAAAAAGTAAAATAAGACTGCACATTTTATTTTGTTACAGAAATGGCTAAAAGAGCACAGAGGATTATAAACCTTTTAAGAGTGCCATCAAAGTTAGACGACACTGAAAAAGTACCGTTTTCAAGTTGAAGAGCCCGATTTAGACAACGTAAGTTTTGCTCGTGCTTCATCCATATAACAAAATACCATCGAAAATGTTATTGCCGTGCAAACAAACAGTATGTAGGTAAATAACAGTCCAATTATTGTTGATCCCGAGAAATATGCTAGACAAACCGAAGAAATGCTTATCAATCATGTTTGTGAGAAAGAACTGTACACTATATTGAATTCGGGTGATTTTAATATTTCAAGCACGGTGACTTGTAGTACAGAAACAAAGACAATGAAACGTCCAAACACCGGGACTTAATAATCATGGAAGCTGATGTGGAAGAAGATATAGGTAGTGGTTTTGAAGAATTTATGAATAATGAAGGATGTAAAAAAACGATCCAAACAACAATACACTAAATCAAAAAGAACCAAAAAAGCATTCAAGGTCTAAAAGTAGTAAAACAGACAAAAACAAATGGAGCAAACACGAGAAATACAAGAATAGATAAAATGGACTTAAGTATTAGGAAACAAAAATAGAAAATAATTTATGGGATAATAATATAAAAAAAGCAGCAAAAACTATGAAACCTCGTTGCAATTGTAAGTTAAGTAGGAACGATATGACAAAATTAAAATATGATTCTATTTCTGACAAGGCTAGACACGAAATATTCGACGACTTTTGGAGAAAAACTTACAATAGTAATTGTAAATCCTACAGAGGGACTAAGGGGAAAATGGTAAATATCTAGAAGGCAAACATCAACCAAGTTTTATTTAAACACTAAATATAATCGAATAGGAGTATGCAAAAAGATGTTTTTAACACTCTGTATTGGAAAAATGGCCATAAAGAAGTGGGCCAGAGAAACAGTTACAGATAGTAAGCAAGTTGAAAAGTAGACGAAAAGAGGAGAAGCAATAAAAAACTTTTATCGACAATTTTCTCGACAAATTATCCAAACTTAAGTCCCATTACTGCAGCGCAAATTGTAGCGTTTACGCTATTGATTAACCCCTTTAGAAATTTTTATTACCCGCCTACGATCGATTGTAAATCGACATTCCTTCACCTACGCGCTGTTATCGCTTTGAAAGGAAGATCGATTTTATGCGAAAGCCGAACGATCAGTTTTGGTCTGAACTCGTCAACGCAGCCACGCCAACCGGTGAAATTTTTCACCTTAAAAGTGACGGAATTGGAGCAGAAAAATAATTTGGGGGAAGAATAAATTAATTTATAAATAAAATACATATCATAATAATAATAAGTAAAATAATAAAATCAATATTCATTTATGAGTTCCGAAATAATTTAAATATAAAATTTCCTTGATTTACTTACAAAGAACATAAGGTCATTTTTTTTATATAGTTAAACTTAAATTCTGTTTTATTCCACGTCGTTATCATTAAGTTTTTTTGGTTCTTTTTTTTTACCTAATTTTTTTTGGTGGAATATAAAAGGTTCTACAAATGTGGTACAGCCTTCTGTATTCTGCGCATGTTCTTTTCATGGCGCAAGCTTGCCATGCCTACGAAAGTAACTTCATAAATTTGACATGATGTTTACTTAACCTAATACCTAATGTTTTGATGTTTTGTTTTGGTGCAGTCAATCCATGCTGCTACACCTATTGAATTACATATTTATTAAATTAAATAATCATTTTAGATTCCGTCACGTGAAAATATTAATTTCACTTTACTTGAGGATATTCTCTTGAGAATATTCCCTCAAGGATACTAGTAACAGAATCCTTAGATACATAGTTAGCAAACCCGTGGATTTTGCTGTCACCCAGAGACCAGTGACTGGTTGTGGCTTTTGTGACCAGGATTCGTCTTTACAGCCACAAACTGATGTAGCCGTGCCAAGAGGAGTTTTTCCTATGGACTTATAGTGCTGTAAAGATAAGTCGTTTAACTATTTGACCTTTTGTATTACGTATTACTTTATATTTACTGTTAACTGATCATATGCATATGATAAGGTGAATACCTTTATGATAATTTTTTTTTTAATTTAATTATAAAATATTCGGGAGGAAAAAGGGACACTTCATGTGTTATTAGGTTTTAACTAGGATTTAGAGAGTCTGACCAAACTCATTTTTTTTTTGGATATAATATTTTTGTTAATATAATACAATTTGATATTAAGAGGGACATAAATTTAATGTGGTTTGTTTTTAAATATTATATAATGAGTATGGAACAACTCATTTTTTGGATGTAATATATATATTTAATATAATTGTAATAGAGATTTATCAAGTTTGATATCTTTACAATATTGTCATTAGTACCTCATTTTAGTAGAACTAATTTAAATTTAAATGACTACCTTTTTGTTTTAAGACTTCGGCTACCCTACGGACTATTCTTGTTGTATACTAATATTTCATATTTTATTTGGCCAGTGGTAGTGACTATTCATTTGTTGAGGGGCTATTAGGTCCTATTGTATCTGTACACCATCCACTACCACTGTTATTTGGCTTTGCATTATATGTAAATTGTTTATACATATATACCTATATACATTTTTTTATAAATATATTTATTGTTGCTATTTTGAGTTTTATTTCAGTTTTACTAATCAGTATATAACATAGCAAAACAAGATTATTATTTAGTATTTTTGTATTTCAGAGTATTATCTCCAGATTCATTTGTTACTTCAAAATCTCAACTATCGTTGAGTTGGCGCCCTTCTTTTCTCTTCCTATTGTTCTCTTTCTATAAATTTATTCCCAGTGACCTTCTTCAGTTGTATCACGTTTGATATTACCAGGTCTCATTTCTTTCTTGTCTCATTAGCTCATTATCTCTTGTTATTCTTGTTTATATCTTTAAAGCCACAATCCAGTGCATTGAAGCTAGCCCGAACACTCACTTGAGATTTAGTGTCTCTTTGGCTATTTAAATTTGTTCCTCTGAGCTTAGCCCTATTTTTAGTATTTTTTTCATCACTTCTCTTTCAGTTCTTCTGAACTTTGTCAATTCACACATTTTATTCGTTTCAATTGGCTAGACCCAACGTGTGGCTTCTTTTCCACTTCTGCCTTAAAAAATATATATGTGTATATATATATATATATATATATATATATATATATATATATATATATCTCCTTTAACTTTTGATTTTGATCTTGGGTTGTTGTGGTTTTCACTGGTTGTGCTTTTAGATTTTCATTTTAACGTTTAGTTTTGTTTTTCAATTTTTTTTTTGGACATTACCTTATATCTATATCTATATCTTAAATTGACTTGTTTTTGCTATATACTGTGTAGACTGAATAAATTGCTTTGTTTTTGATTGATTAAATAACAATTTAAATTAATAATAAATTAATTAAAAATTTAAATAACTAAAGTTAACTATTTCACATATTTTTACAAGTCCGGAGTAGCCAATAAGTTGAGTCACTACCTCGAAATAACAGTTTTGAAATTTTAGGTTCCTTAGGGTGTTGTAGCAGTATATGTCATTGGATTTCATAACTGGACCAAAACAATTAAACATTACTGGTATTGGTATCCCTTCAGAATATTAATTTGGAGTCAGAGAGTAAGTTAAACTTTACCTACTTTTACTCATTCTCTTGTATATTTCTCAGTTGTGTAAAAATGTCTGCTTTCAAGGTAGAGCATCTGTTAGCTCCTGAATTAGAGTATGAGTTGAGAGTCTGTATTCCAACTCTCCAACCAGATGTCTGGTATCGAAAAATGTTGTATGATGTACAGAATGTACCAGGTAAATTCCCTGATTTTAAAGTTGAACATGGTGTTTTGTATAAACATGTCTTAAGTTCCATGGATGCCCTTACTGGAATGTCGGATTGGAAGATAGTCGTTCCAACTCCTAATAGAGCAGAGGTTTTGGCCACTTTTCATGACCATCCTACTGCAGCTCATTTTGGTTTTTACAAAACTTTCCGTCGTATATCGGAACTCTATTACTGGCCGAAGATGCGTCAAACTGTACGTAGCTATATCGCAAAATGCAAAATCTGTGCTACATGCAAACCGACAAATCTTCCCCAACCAGGTTTAATGGGTAGTTATCGACGGATTGATTTTCCATTTCAACTGATATCTTTAGATCTCATTGGTCCGTACCCTAGGTCCTATAAAGGTTCCCAATATGCTTTAGTAGTTGTTGATTATTTTACTAAATTTCCTTTGGTCCATACCATGTCGAAGGCAACTACTTCTTCTATTATTAAATACCTCGAGAATGAAGTTTTCTTAATTTATGGTGTTCCACAAATTGTTTCATGCGATAATGGACCCCAGTTCACAGCTAAGGCTTTCCGCGATCTCATGGCTAAATACAATGTCCAAAAGATCTGGTACAATGCGAACTATCATCCACAAGTCAACCATACCGAAAGAGTGAACAAATCAATCGTGACCGCTTTACGATCTTATTCTTTTCCTGATCAGAGAGCTTGGGATACTCATATCCACTCTATAGTACAAGCGATCAGGACTTCTTCTCACGAAATAACCAAATGTCCTCCATCTTATTTGATGTTTGGTCGTCATGTCCCTCTTTCTGGTGATTATTTTGGTAAGATTTCAGAGAATGCCAATAACTTTCCCACTATATCAGATAAATTACACCGTTTAGAAGATATTCAGCATCTTCCTGATATTTATGTGGATGTTCGCAAACGGTTGAAAGCATCTTATGCTAGAAATAAATGCCAATATGACCTGAGAAAGCGAGCCTTATCTTTCAGAGTTGGAGATTCTGTTTTAAAGAGGAACTTTGTCAAGTCTGATAAACTGAACTTCCAATCTGCTAAGTTATGTCAGAAGTACATACCTTGTACGGTTATTAAAGTTATTTCTCCTTTAATTTATGAGTTGAAGGAAACTTCTACTGGTAGGAAACTAGGAAGGTTTCATGTCAAAGACTTACTGGAGGATAAGACAGTAGGTCCACATAACTTGTCAGATAATTTGGATTCTTCATCTTCTGATGAAGATTAACTGGTCCCTTATCAATGCTGTACCAGTTTGGTTGTTTAAGATCTGATTATCTATTTTGTTTACCTGGCAAAAACCATAAGTTGTGTTATTTTGCCTTCTATTTTTTTTATCTTATCTTAATGTTGGTTATTATCTTAGTTTATGGACTTGTTAATTTTGTTGTTTGTTTTCTCTTAAAAGTCCAACTGCATATCATAGGAGTACAGGATGGATATATGGGAATTTCCCCATCTTGAGTTCTGAGTTGAATAGATATTTACAGGGATAATTAGGAAAACATTCCAAATATTTTCATTATGAGTGTTGTATAGTTTTGTGGATCATGACCATAAAGCTTATGCATTCATATTTACTTACTGTGTCGGTGTTTTAGCGTGGGTTCAGGATTGATCACCCTGGATGTGTGCCCTCACTTGGCTCAGAAATATGTCAATACATATTAGTTGTTCCTTGAGTGTCTCTTAGGTTGAAATTAGAATGTGTCATTTAGAATTGGATCGTTCTGATATTCAGCAGTAAGTCTGTTTAACTTAGTTTGTTATCTCCTATGTTATTACCTTCTCAAAGTATTTGAGTTTTAACATATCTTATTGTATACTGTTTGTTTACCTGTCTCTCTACTAGTGATATGGATTGGTAGCTGTGAGTTATCTTTATCTGTATCTTAATTGAGTTTATCTTTACCTTTATGGAGTTTGTCTCATACCTGTAATTGAGTTTATCTCGTACCTTGACTGAGTTTATTTCGTACCTTTACCTTGAGTTTACCTCATACCTTGACTGAGTTGATCTCGTACCTTTACCTTAAGTTAGTTATCTTTACCTTTACCTGGATAAGTTTATTTCTTATCTATATCTTATGTATATATATATATATATATATTATCTTTATCTTGATTATAGAGTCCTAAAAATCTGTCCTTTACTGTTCTTGTCGTGAGTAAAGAATTAGAACACGTCAATAGTACAGTTTAGGTATTACAGTTAGGATCTCTTTTATCTTTCCTTCTACCAAGTGTATAGCTGGTAGAAGTGAGTTTTGTGCATATCCTCTACCATGAGTAGATCTGGACGTGCAATTATCTTTTACCTTTTGTGCATATCCTTTACTATGAGTTGGGATTGCATTTATCTTACTTACCTTTTTTTAGCATACCCTATACCATGAGTATAGTGGGCTTGCTAGTATCTAAGGCACTAGCAACCTTTACCGATTGTGTGTTTTTCTACCGCTGCTAAAGCAAGTAGGTGTAATGTATTATCTTTTACTTTGAATTTTCAATATGTTGTTAATATCCCGAACCATATATATGTTTAGGTTTGTAGTTTCAACTAGTCCTGAATAATTAGGCCCTCATTGAACTCTATGGTGACGAATAGAATCGGGTCGCTCTAGTGTCAACGTTGGGTAAAGTTCATAGGACTTTGTTTGAATTTCGTTGTCATGAATGGTTTTTGGGAATGTTGTGTTAGGGGTTGTTAATACACATATATAATGTAGTTTTAACGATGGTTGTTTTTACTAATACTTGAGAATGTAGATAAGTAGTGTTAAAAGTTAACTTGATCTGTAATGTTATAGAATTAAACTTAAAATGTATATATTTTTTTTAATCTTTGGTTTATACTAAATTAACATACATTATCGCATTAAAAAAAAAATGTATGACTTCGTCTCATATTCTTCGTTCCATATTTTTATTTCGTCCTTGATTTTGTTCCAATTCCTGAGCAAATGGTTGACTGGTGAGGAAAATGTTCAATTTTAACGTATCAACGTTCATTGTCGACCCAGCGTTAGATCGTTCTGCCACAAAAAAAAAAAAAAAAGTTCCTTTTTTTTTTTTGCTGGAGATGAGGGAGAATGTAGCGTTTACGCTATTGATTAACCCCTTTAGAAATTTTTATTACCCGCCTACGATCGATTGTAAATCGACATTCCTTCACCTACGCGCTGTTATCGCTTTGAAAGGAAGATCGATTTTATGCGAAAGCCGAACGATCAGTTTTGGTCTGAACTCGTCAACGCAGCCACGCCAACCGGTGAAATTTTTCACCTTAAAAGTGACGGAATTGGAGCAGAAAAATAATTTGGGGGAAGAATAAATTAATTTATAAATAAAATACATATCATAATAATAATAAGTAAAATAATAAAATCAATATTCATTTATGAGTTCCACATAAAAAGGAAGAGTTTTTTTTCGTTGGCGTGTTGCGAGCTCCATGTAAGTAAATCATTTTATACGTATTATCTCTTTATCATATAATCAAATTTATCATTGTATTTAGTATTTCTTTAGAGATTTATTTTTGAGTTCCGAAATAATTTAAATATAAAATTTCCTTGATTTACTTACAAAGAACATAAGGTCATTTTTTTTATATAGTTAAACTTAAATTCTGTTTTATTCCACGTCGTTATCATTAAGTTTTTTTGGTTCTTTTTTTTACCTAATTTTTTTGGTGGAATATAAAAGGTTCTACAAATGTGGTACAGCCTTCTGTATTCTGCGCATGCTCTTTTCATGGCGCAAGCTTGCCATGCCTACGAAAGTAACTTCATAAATTTGACATGATGTTTACTTAACCTAATACCTAATGTTTTGATGTTTTGTTTTGGTGCAGTCAATCCATGCTGCTACACCTATTGAATTACATATTTATTAAATTAAATAATCATTTTAGATTCCGTCACGTGAAAATATTAATTTCACTTTACTTGAGGATATTCTCTTGAGAATATTCCCTCAAGGATACTAGTAACAGAATCCTTAGATACATAGTTAGCAAACCCGTGGATTTTGCTGTCACCCAGAGACCAGTGACTGGTTGTGGCTTTTGTGACCAGGATTCGTCTTTACAGCCACAAACTGATGTAGCCGTGCCAAGAGGAGTTTTTCCTATGGACTTATAGTGCTGTAAAGATAAGTCGTTTAACTATTTGACCTTTTGTATTACGTATTACTTTATATTTACTGTTAACTGATCATATGCATATGATAAGGTGAATACCTTTATGATAATTTTTTTTTTTAATTTAATTATAAAATATTCGGGAGGAAAAAGGGACACTTCATGTGTTATTAGGTTTTAACTAGGATTTAGAGAGTCTGACCAAACTCATTTTTTTTTGGATATAATATTTTTGTTAATATAATACAATTTGATATTAAGAGGGACATAAATTTAATGTGGTTTGTTTTTAAATATTATATAATGAGTATGGAACAACTCATTTTTTGGATGTAATATATATATTTAATATAATTGTAATAGAGATTTATCAAGTTTGATATCTTTACAATATTGTCATTAGTACCTCATTTTAGTAGAACTAATTTAAATTTAAATGACTACCTTTTTGTTTTAAGACTTCGGCTACCCTACGGACTATTCTTGTTGTATACTAATATTTCATATTTTATTTGGCCAGTGGTAGTGACTATTCATTTGTTGAGGGGCTATTAGGTCCTATTGTATCTGTACACCATCCACTACCACTGTTATTTGGCTTTGCATTATATGTAAATTGTTTATACATATATACCTATATACATTTTTTTATAAATATATTTATTGTTGCTATTTTGAGTTTTATTTCAGTTTTACTAATCAGTATATAACATAGCAAAACAAGATTATTATTTAGTATTTTTGTATTTCAGAGTATTATCTCCAGATTCATTTGTTACTTCAAAATCTCAACTATCGTTGAGTTGGCGCCCTTCTTTTCTCTTCCTATTGTTCTCTTTCTATAAATTTATTCCCAGTGACCTTCTTCAGTTGTATCACGTTTGATATTACCAGGTCTCATTTCTTTCTTGTCTCATTAGCTCATTATCTCTTGTTATTCTTGTTTATATCTTTAAAGCCACAATCCAGTGCATTGAAGCTAGCCCGAACACTCACTTGAGATTTAGTGTCTCTTTGGCTATTTAAATTTGTTCCTCTGAGCTTAGCCCTATTTTTAGTATTTTTTTCATCACTTCTCTTTCAGTTCTTCTGAACTTTGTCAATTCACACATTTTATTCGTTTCAAAATAGTTCAAAGTTATACTTGGAAAGATTATGACAATCAAAAGCACAATTATATAGTACTTACTGCAAAGATTTTTGTGGAAAAAAGATATAAAACGCATGTCAAGAGTCCCTTTTTTCAATATTTTAGATCAGAATAATTTATCTTTTTACCACTCTAAAAAGGATAAGTTAGATCTTTGTGTAGTTTTTGAAACAAAGAATATTTCGCAAGATGAGTACAATTTTTACATTCTTCTGAAAAACGAAGCACGTCAAGAAAAGGTAACTGACAAAGAATCAAATAATAAAGTTTTTACAATTGATCTGCAATATATGCTACCCTATCCAAAGTCCAAAGAGCATGAAGGATTATAAACGTTTTACGAATACTGTCAAAGTTAGACGACTATTACAAAACAAAACTTATCGTACATGAGTACTTTCACGATTTACGATCTAAAACGCAAGCATGGTGAATGTTTTGTGTGGAATCAAACACGGGTCGTGACACAGCAAATGAGTTTGCAACCAGAATAGTAAATTTTCTCAAAAAGAAAGTAGAGGCCAATCGTTGTGATAAAAAAACTAATTACATTTTGTATAGCGATGGTTGCGCTAGTCAAAATGGAAATTCTGTGTTTGCAAATGCACTCTTTCATTTAGCAATAGAAAAAGATTTAACTATAATACAAAAGTATCTCCAGAAAGGTCATAGCCAGATGGAGTCAGATAGCATGCATTCTGCGATAGAGAGATTGCTTAGAAAATTTACACAATGTGTATTATCTGTTTACAATTTGTTGATAGCACGAAATATGTCTTAAAGTCATCTAACGGTCGTTAAATTTGTATCATCGTAGGTGTTCCTGAGGTGTTTATTTATTAAAATTAATATTAATATTAATAATGTTTTAATACTAATATATTTAGCAAAAAACAATTAAAACTTTCACGGTTAATGTTGGTTATTATATTATATTAATAGAAATAATAATTTAACCATTAACAATTTTGTAAATAAGAATACCTTATCTCTTTGGATATTTCAATACTAATTTTCGCGTTTAATCAGTTTACTAGAAAACCTGGTATTCATATCCGAAGGTATTATCCGTTGCAAGATAATTAGGATGGAGTTCCTAAGATTTTTAATAATACAATGGGTATAGATGCCGCCTTTGGCCACGTGCCTCGTCTGTTTAGTTTATATTCAAAACTTTCTTGAAGTTATTACGAACAAAAACAATTTTTTTGTTTAGTACGTTTTTGAACGCATGTAATTTACGGCTCGTCGGTGTTTCTGCGTCTACGGCAGTAATTAGCATCTCAAATATTTCTTTTGCGAAGTATATGCAGTGCGTGAGTGATTTTTTATTCCATATACCTACGAACATAATATACGTACCTTTCGCTCGTGCTCGTTTTGTTGGATTGTTTGTGATGGCTTCATCATCAACATCATCAAGTTTTACACCGATACTGTTGCGTGTAGTCAGTAAGTTTGTCTATTTACCAAGAGAGAAGACTATTGTCCTAAATGTTCACGATGCTCTGGTTTCTCAGAATCCCACAAACACTGTTCGCAATATAGTCGACAGTTGTGTCAACATAACTGGCGTAGGGGAGTCAACTACATATAGGTTCCTACCAGAAAGAAAAAAACACGGTATAGCTAACCCAAACACAAACGAACACTTAAAGAGAGGGAAAAATCCTATTGAAATTGACAAATTTACCAAAAATGGTATTCGAAGGAAAATTCATGGATCAAATACCAAATCTAAATAATATTTTACAAGAATATCGATATCGTTAGAGACGATCCAGATTTGCCTCATATCGGACGAACTTGTAGCAAGTTTTAAAAGAATTAAATTTCCGGTGGGAGAAATCAGACCGAAAATCACTTCTGATTGACCGGAAGGAGATAATATGTTGGAGAAGAAGTTATCTAAGATCCATACGAAAATTCAGGGCTGAAAGAAGGCCAATTCCTCTACGAGGATGAAACATGGGTAAACTCAGGTCATATTCTAAAAAACAAATGGTCAGATAAAAATATATTATGCTACAGGCAAGCCTTTATGGAAGGTTGGTCTACTAGTATCTCCCCACCTTCTGGTAAAAGCAGTGGATTAATAATTTCTCACATTGGCAGTGAAAAAGGATTTGTTAAGCATGGTTTGTTGGAATTTCAGTCCAAAAGCACAAAAGACTATCACGAGGAGATGACAGCTGATGTTTTCGAAGAATATTTTGTTTGAACACATACCATAAAATTCAAATATAGTATAAGATAATACACTTTATCATTTACGACTAGTAGAAAGACTTCCAACGAGTGCGTGGAAAAAAGAGGATATTCTTGACTGGCTGCGGAATAAGTATCTGCCTTACGAAGATGGACTGGTAAAAACAGAACTTTAAAAATTGCCCGGCAACACAAATCTTAGTTTAAGAAATACGTAGTTGACAGAATGGCAGAAAGGCGAAACATTACACTTCTTAGACTTCCACCCTACCACTGCGGAATAAATCCAATTGAACTCATTTGGGTACCAATGAAAAGTTATGTGGCTAGAAAAAATACGTTATATAAAATAGAAGCTGTACGTGAATTGTTATACGAGTCTTTACAACACATTACAGAACATAATTGGAAAGATACAGTAAGACATGTAATAGAAGAAGAACAAAAAATGTAAGATCCTGATAACATAATTGATGCGACCGTAGAGACAAAACCGCTAATTATTAACCCTCAAGACGACTCGGATTCCGAAGTTGATCCTATTTATTTTGAATTTTTTTTTTCAAATCCTGAGAAAAATAAAAAGCATTTTGGAAAAATTTAAAGGCAGAATAAACAAAAAGTTTCTTTTGCATGCAATATTTTCAATTAAAAATTATACTATATTTTCTCTTTTATTTTCACCCCTGCTACATAACATATTAAAATAAAGATTGTAGATGTTTTCAGGGACTTTCTGCCCTCAGTAATAATGTAATTTTTCATTCTGCGTTTAAATTTTTTAAAAATATTTATTAGTTTTCTCCGGATTCGAAAATAATGGATACATTTAAAACACATTGAAAATTTTGCCAGGCGACATTTGTCGCCTGTCCCCTTAATCAAATAAATGTATCTTTTACAGATGGCAAGAAACTTTTTATTTTTGAATAAAATAAAGTAGTTTTATTAAAACTTGGTTGGTTCAGGTCAATTATTTCAGGTTGGTTTTTACTATTATATCGTATTACCTATCCTCTCTGTATTTTAGTTCTCTAATTAGGATTAAACTTGTAGTGAGCTATCAACAAATTATGAACCGAGTATAGAGTATTTATGGCATAATTTTTTTAAAAGCAGTGAATTTTATCTCATCAATACGACATGGAAAAAAGTCATATATCCCCAGAAAGTTGACGTAAATACAATTAAATATACAAACAAAAATATATTTTACAAAATTAGACATTCTGAATTGGAATGGAAAACTTGTCCTGTCAGATTACCTGCAAAATTAAAACTTAGATTTTGACTTTTTACCTGCATTATGCTGAGGTAGAATTCCCATTAAGAAAGAAAAATATAAGCATTTGCAACAACTGAAGAAAAGTATACAAACGGACTATAATTTATTTTATGGTTAGTTACCTCATAATTATTAGGTCTAACTGGTAAGCAGGTTTTGTATGTTTTCAATAAAATTGATAGTGTTTAAAATAATTTATTAATTAAGCTGAGTATACTTTCGACATAATAAATGTCATCATCAGAGCTATCGTCAATTAGGCAATAAATACTTTATAGAAGGAAAATTGTGGACAAACAACATATTAAAAAACAAAGATCGGGCTCTTCAGGCCACAGATCTTGGGTCTAACCCTTATACATAATATGTATAATTCACATCAAATAATAAAAAACATGGTTACCACATACAGCGACGACAACAGCTGTTTTTGACTTACTGTTGCTGTTAGCTAAAGTATTTATTGCCTAATTGACGATAGCTCTGATGATGACATTTATTATTTCGAAAGTATACTCAGCTTAATTAATTATTTTACACACTATCAATTTTATTGAAAACATACAAAACCTGCTTACCAGTTAGACCTATTTAGAAGTGTGTACAAGTCTTAAAGTCTTTTTCAATTATTCATAATTATTAGCCTTGTGCTTATTTTATATTTGCTGATTTCAATTTTTTTAAGCATTTATCTTTCTGTTACAATGTGTAATCCTTATGTTACTGGTTTATTTGCATTAAAAAAATAATAATCTTTTTTCCGAAAAATACGTATTTCCATTTTGTTAAAATATTATTTAGTTCGCAAAAAGCTTATCTCCAATTTTATTTATAACAAAAACAATAGTTCATCTAAAAATCAAAAATAGAATATTCAAATTCCATCTAAGTTGACTAGTAGTCGTAAAAACTGATTTCTTGCCAATCGGTAACAAGTTTATTGAATTAAATTAGTTTCTTCGCTCTTCTGTAAAATTTTATAAAATGCAGTTACGCAGTATGCGAATTACAGTGATGATATTTAGAATGACTTTAACAGTTTAAACAATTAGATGCCAGTACATCTAGTGATCTTCTTCCTTCACAATTTAAGTCGTCAAAACATTTTAGGAAAAATCTAAATCGATGTGAATATATGCTAAGATGAAATAATTATATACCAAAACCATCGGTGTTCCACAATATATCTTCAACCTTTAGACGGTTTGAGTGATTTATAGAACGTGCAGCCTCTTGAGGTTGGGAAATTGTGGCAAATATACTCGATATATTGATCTGTAAATTAAATACATAATCAAATTAATCACAGCATCTTTAAATCTAATAGGCGTGGTAATTAATTTTAGACAAAAAAATATTTATAATCTTATGTGCTGTATTGAGCATTTTCTCTAGTGTATTACTTCATTCTTTCAAATGTACGATTATCTACTGCTCTCTGGAATTTCGTTTTCATGTCTTTCAGAAATATCTTTTTCAGATTCACTTTCTTCCAGATCTACTTTCTTATACTCTATTTCTCCATTATCGGACACCTCATAGGTAGCTTTGTCACTGTCCGTCATTACTTTTTCATCTTTCATATAAATAAATATATAAGTTAAAAACAACTGTATATAATAATAAATACGTTTATAAATAAATTAAGGAAGTCAACAAAATAGTACACGAGTAGTCACCCCGGTGTCACAGACTGTTTAACTTTTTAACTATTGAAATATAAACTTAAAATTTGTATTTTTTTTTAACGCGCAAGATTCCTTTAACCCTTGAGTAGTCGTGTGTGTCCTGTGAGACCAACGACAATTTATTTCTAATGGCTCACTGCTTATTTTATGGGGGAGGTCGCTGCGTTCGACAGTACCTTTCCGTCCACATGTCGAACAACAGTGAATAACGGGGTTTGCATTACTGTATAATATTTCGCTAGTTATTTGCACTTTTGTTCTGTCAGACTCTACCCGATTATTCGAGTAACTTTTGCGAGTTTGACAAGTAAATTTATTTTCCTACTTTTTGTGTAGTATAACCTACATATAGTAAGTATGTTAATTGCCATCGTTATAAATATTAATATAGTAATGGTCCAGCCTTTAATTTTTTTCTCTTGTATTTTAGATATCAGTGATGGATCCTTATCTGAAAAAAATTCAAAGATTACAACAGCTCTATGATGAAGTGGAAGAGGAAAATATTGATTTTGAAAGCGAGCCAGAATCAGACAGGTGTGACGAAAGTGACCACAATACAGACACAGAAGATGAATGGTATGAAGAATTGGAAACTGAATTGGAGGAAGGATTGGGAAAGGAACCTGCGACTTTAAAATATTTTAAAACAAATACGTAAAACTAGCGATTCTTTTAATATGCAAAAGATTAAGTATCCTGGAGAAAACATATGCCTTCAAAAAATGGTCAGACAAGAAGTTCTAATTTAATTTTATACTTACCAGGTTCAAAAGAAAATGCTCGTCAAGCAGTTAATCCTTTAGAGCAGGGATATTTAAAAGGTCGATCGCGATCGACTGGTTGATCGCCAAAGTTTTTGAAGTCGATCTGGATTCACGGAGAAAATACGGGAATTGTTCTGACTCACCACACGTGCATGATCGAAATGATTATGATGCTTTCTTCACTCGAAAGAAGCAATAATGCCGATTCGGCATATCAGCATTCACACAAATGAATTAAACTGGGAGTGTGCTGTATCGGCATTATATTGCTGTTAGTCAAGCCTTAATCATTCATTACTGACTTATTACTAGTAAAATATTTTAGTAATATATAATATTTACATTAACAGTTGAAAACTCGATATGAGTGCCGCGAAAAAAAAAAAAATAAACATATCATTTTAATAATACGTGGGAAAAAGAATTCCTGTTTACTATGGTGAAAGATAAGTGTGTTTGTCTTGTTTGTCCATCTTCCGTTGCTCTGCCCAAACGCAAAAACTGCCTAAACGTAGTTTAAACATGGAACAATCAATGTTCACTAGACCTGTTAAACAATCAGTAGCTGAAACAATTGCGTGGTTCAAAATTTCTTATATATTGGCACAATATAAAAAACCACTTGAAGCTGGAGGGGTAGTGAAAGAGCATTCATTGAGACGGCGAATGTATTATTTAAGCACTTCAAAAGTTTTGCCGTCCAACGGTTACTAGACGTGTCGAAATCATGGGGAAAGAGTTGAAAATCCAAGTTAAAAGTGATATTATGAAGTGTATGTAATATTCTTTGCAATTTGACTAGTCAACCGATATGACTGATACCGCCCAGTTGTGTATTTTCATTCGGATGGTATTTTCTGACTTGCTGGCTAAAGAAAAATCGTTAATAATGCTGCATATACAAGAAATAACTTGCGAAGAAGATATATACAACGTTTTTATAAATTTTGTGAAACAATACGAGCTAACGATTTACAAACTCGTGTGTATTACAACATATGGTGCACCATCCATAACTGGCATTAACAATGGATTTTTTGCATTATGTCGAGCTAACGATGACTTTCCATTGTTTTTTTCATTCCATTGCATCATTCACTAGCAAGTTTTGTGTTCCAAAATTTTAAATATGGACGACATCATGAAGATAGCAACAAACGCTGTGAATTATAGCGAAAAAAATGAAAAAAATGATGAAGATGAAGATGAAAAAAATAGCGACTTTGCGGAACACACTGATTTTTTGCTGCATACAGACGATTGATGGTTAAGTCGTGGATATTTTTAGATAGGTTCCAGGAGCTATTTCCCGAAATAATTTTTTTTTAGAAGAACGAGGGCTTAGTCAATTGATTTTCCTAAGACATTTAACAAATCATTTAAACAAGGTAAACAAGGTACAAGGTAAAAATGAAACAATTATCGATGTGATGAGCGCAATTCATTCTTTTATCACCAAATTGAAATTATTGATTAAAAAAATAAGCAGAAAAGACTTACACAACTTTCCGTCGTTGAAAAAAAGGTAGCCACACATTTGAATTATGGTTATAACAAGATGGAGCTGCAAGCACTTCATAGCGAGTTTGAAAGACGCTTCGCTGATTTAAAAAAACTGACAGATATTGTAACATTCATGTCTAATCGATTTTCTTGTCAAGACGTGGGAAAGTATTTACTGAAAAATTCGAAAATATTATAGGAAAATAATTTATAATAAATTTATAATAAATACACCTTAAATCCAGAGCGACCGATACGAAATTTTGGTCTTTTATATCGTTTGAGAAATATCTGTCTTTGAGAAAAGTAGCTCTGCACGTCACAGCATTCTTTGGATCAACATACTTGTGTGAGTCTGCATTTTCCCAGATGAAGATAGTGAAATCAAAATATCGTAATTGGCTAACTGACGAACGTCTCTCTCTTCGTGCTTGCGTTTGGTCCTCGGTAATTACGCACCATCATATGAAATACATAAAGGGCCATGCATCAATATCCAAATAAAATTAATATGAAAAACATTATCTTAATTACAACTCTTTATAGTTACAACTTTTTATTAATTAGAAATATGCAATAAAGTTTTTTTATCTTTTTGTTTTCAAACCAGGAGGAGTAAACTAAAGAGACAGATTCACACCCAAGAAAGTCACTAGAAACGTTACCAAATACATCTTTTTTTTTTGGTTAATCATCCTTCGACTACTTCGATCGACTTCGATCTGCCTTCTACAGTAAGACAGTAAGTATTAGATTGTCGATTACAACTAGCTGAAGTTCAAAGCAAGCCACCGAAATTGTAAAGAATTTTGGGCTACGGATGAAATAGGCGAAGAGGTCTTTCGAGCTATGGCTCAGTTTAGAAATGTAACCATAAATATGTGGTATACAAGCTATGAAATTGGAAAACGCATGCTAGAACAGAAAAAAATTGCAATTGTTGGAAAAATTCGGAAAAATAAAAGGAAGATTTTAAAGAAACTTCTTAATATCAGCAGACCACAGTACTCGTCTATGTTTGCATTTTTCAAATCCATTACTTTTATTTTATTTTTATTTAAATTTTATTATGTCAAAGAAATAAGTCGTAACGCCTTAATCATTTTTTACCTATGATGCCTCAAATAATGAAGATTCTGGAGATACGTTTAAGAACAATATTATTACTTTTTATAACATTACGAAATAGGACGTTGACTCAGTCGATCAGAAATGTGTGGGTTATAACATAGGAAGAAACATCCGAAGATGGCCAATGGTTATTTTTTATAATTTACTTAACATTGCAGGCATAAACTCTCACGTCATACATAAATGTAATGCAAATGAAAACGACCTAATTTCGGAGATTGTTTCTGAAATCAATTAGCTTAGCACAAGAGAAAAAAAGCTAATCAGAGCAAAAGACCCTCGTTTACAAAAGGATATCAGAAATATTGCTCAAAAATTAAGCATTTTATCAAGCAAGAGTACATGCAGATGCAGCGCCTTTGCGTCCAAATACACGAGGTCATTGCGCCTATTGTACAAATCGTAAAACACGATATTTTTGTGTAAAATTGTTAAAAATGACTAGGCCTAGAGCATCTTAAACCGACTAGCAAAGACTGCAATGAAAATTTAAAAAAGGATTAGAGTTTTGTTTATCAAATGTAAGTACATATATCAAATAATTTCATTTTAATCTTTTCTACCGTATTGTGTAAAATAAAAACTGGTCTTCATAGACCATACGCGACCGTTCATGTAATTTGCGTCTACCCGATTACGCAAGGGTTAAGATCATGGTATAATAAACTACAGAGGTAACATATTGCACACGGTCGTTCGACCTTCGGCCAGGGAGTGACGTCAGTTGCAGCGTAGTATCATTAGTCAGAAACTAGCAACCGAAGAGTGCAGTTATCAGTTTCGGAGTTTTCCCACAGTTATATTTTTAATTATTTTAAATTTATCTAAAATTTATGCTTTGAAAAACATTAACATACAGCCTGGTACATTAAAAAACTCTTTTAAAATTGTGGAATATTCCAGCTTTAGCATGAAAGATAAAGTTTGTACTTTATTATTTAATGAAATAAAAATCAAGAGAGAGTATGTCTACGATAAATCTGAAGACCAAGTATTACAGCCATTTGTATATGCGCAAGTCATAATCTCTCTCTCTCTCTCTCTTCAATCCTGACCCCCCAGCGGGAGTGTAGTGGTCAACGTGATGTCGTGTATTGTCCGTCTCCAGAGATCTCTGTCTCTGGTCATTTCTTCATTCATGCATAGGTCTTTGGCATATTCCTGTAATTTGATCTATCCATCTTGTTGGGGATCTTCCTCGTGATCTTCGGCCTTCTACCTTTTCTTGTATTATGAGTCTTTCCATGTTTTCTGTGTTTGCTCTGATAACATGCCCAAAATATTTTAATTATTGGAGATGGACTTTACTAGAGAGTCGTTGGCTAACTTTTAGCTCTCTTAAAATTGAATTATTTGTTCTGCGGTCGGTCCAAGGAATTCGTAACATTCGTCTCCAACAGAACATTTCAGTGGCGTCTATCTTTCTTCTCTCCGATTGTCTCAGAGTCCAAGATTCACATCCGTAGGTCAGTATTGGGAATATTAAGCAGTTGATCAACCTCATCTTTATCGCTCTTGAAATTTGACAGTACTTCCATATTTTGGTCATTTTTGCTGTGGCAACTTTTGCTAGATCAGATCTACGTTTAATCTCTTCTTGTAATGACCCTGTGTTTGTGATTAATGATCCCAGATATAAGTATGAGCTCACAACCTCGAACCGGTCAATTGTGGTTATGTGTGGATGATTGTTGTGTAGTCTATCCACTATCATGATCTTTGTCTTTGATATGTTTAATTGCAGACCAAATATTTGACTTTCGTTTTCGATCAGTCGTATAAGTTCTATCAGCTCTGCTTAACTATTTGCAAGAAGGGCTGTGTCATCTGCGAAACGTAGGTTGTTTAGTTTATGACCATTTATTGAGATGCCCTTTTTCCATCCTTCAAGTGCTCTTCGCATAATATACTCCCCATATATGTTGAATAATTGTGGAGATAGTATACATCCTTGTCTGACACCCCGTTCTGGATGAAATTCGTTCAAAAGTGTGTCAAGTACTTTAACTGATCCAGTAGTGTATTCATATAGTTCGGTCATAATGTTAGGTTTATTTAAACGGTGGAAACAGCCTGTCTATTACAATTATGACACAAAAATGACTTTTTCTATCCTATCTGAGATTATTACATTTGTAGAAGAAGCAGGTGAGTACCAGCATACCATATTTAGGCACTTATATTTATTTATAAATTTTCACTAGGTTTCCAAGCACTAGCCATGGTTTGTGAGGGGTTGGAAATAGAGGACTGCACACAGAATTGGAAATTACAGAATCCAAACCTTATTTTAAAAACCCACACAATGGTCAAAATGTTTATGTTTTTGCTGACGTGCCACACCTATTAAAGCTTATCAGAAATCATTTTGTGGATGAAGGTTTTATTGTTAATGGACTAGAACTGAATAAGGGTTGTGTTGAATCTGTTCTCGATGCAACAACAGGTTCTCTTTTAAAAATTTCCGACAAAACAGACAAAGAAAAGCTTAATGTGAGAGGAGCTCAAAGGCAGAGAGTAAAATATGCTGCAAAATTTTTCTCCCATACGGTATCGAAGGCTATTAGTAGGTGCGGCATGCTTGGTCTCATTAATCAAGACACAAATTGGACACAATTATTGGCAGATCTTTTTAAATTAGTAAGTGTTACAATTTGAAAGGTAAACATTAATTACTAATCTGTTTTAACGTGTTATAGGTGGTTTTATTGACGTTTCAATTTCCACTTCGGAAATTGAAAATTCACTTGTTATAGGTGAGCGATTGGTTTGACTTATTTAATGTGAGCGTTCCTGTGAGCGACACTCGAACCAGAAACTGGGCTTATGGTTTGGAGTTAGAAGCCCAAAATGATATTTTAAATAAAATGTCTGACATGATTTCAACAATGCGCGTTAAAGGCAAGAAATCATTGCTTTCATTCCAAAAAGGTAACACAGTATATCAAAGTAAAAACACATTTATAACATTTTACAAAACATTGTAGGTATTCTTATACTAAATAAGGCTCTGCAGTTGCTGCTTGAAGATGTAGGCAAACGATATAATATGAAATACTTTTTGACGAAACGCTTAAACCAAGATCCCTTGGAGAATTTTTTTGGAGTCATAAGAGCAAGAGGTAGTTTGAACGATCATCCAACTTCTGTATATTTTAAATACCGACTGCGTTCTTATTTAATGGGAAAAAATAAAGGTGCATTTTCAGATTACTGTAATGGAGAAGATGTTGGTACTCCTACATTAACTATGAGCGATAATATGGTAGAATGATGGACTAGAACATTTAGGAGGATTTATTTGTAGCAAGCTTAAAGGCAAGTTACCAAATTTAACTAACCCAAGTTCGACGTCTTACACCTGGACCAATCATTTGTCAGAAGGTGGACTATGTAAACCCTTTAACGAATTTATGGTTTATTTGGTAAAACTAGAGCAAATTTTTCAAAACTTTAATGGAGATACCATATTTACTGGCAAACAATATATTTCAAGTCTGTTATCCGCAAGTGTTAATATTGATTGTCCTCAAGATGCTAAGAAAATATATTTTCGATCGCGTATGTACTTCCGTATAAAAGATTTTATAAAAAAAAATATTTTAGCACGTACTAGTAAAAGAAAAATAAAAAAAACTATTACATAATGTATCTAGTTTTATACTTTTAAACGCAAATTGTTTTAAAATTGTTTTATATTTAGTTATTTAGCAAGAATATTAACGCGATCGTAATATTTATTTTGAAAATTGGCATCTGACTTCTGTAAGTGACGTTTGTTTTAAGTATTTAAACTTAACTACATATTTACCATTTATGTATAATATAAATATTTTGTTCCTTCTTAAAAGTTTATAAAAAGTGGAAGTATGTAGGTACGTAAATAAGTAGCTATCTTCTTGTACTAATACCTTATTTGTTCTAATTCGCATAAAAAGTAAATATATTTGACTAAGAAAACATGATAAACATTCGTTTTTATTTAAAATGTATGAAGACAGTAAAGTAATATGCAAAATATCCATATTTAGGATGGCTAAATTACGAGTGTTTATGTATACAATTAAGATCAATATGAATACTAAGCTGCAAGTGACGTCGCTGCGCAAGGTTAACGCGAATTTGTACTTCGGAATAGGTATGATATTCGGAATAGAATGGGTTAGATAGTTGAGAAGGTACTGTGCCATGAGCGCTGTGCGCCCATGTTTTTTAGTTTCTTCACTTTCGCCAAAACCAAAAATTGAACTTTGACCTGTACTGTGAGACCATGCGCGACTACTGAAAAGTCAATAGTTGTTCTATTGCCCAAAACTAAGCGATACATCTTGCACTTTTTTATAAACATTCAGGAACAACAAAAATAAAAACAAACATTTTCATTGAGTTATCCTAAAACTACCTGATGTCAAAAAATAATAATACGATTTATATGCGCTAATTTTTTGCTAATGTTTGTATCTTTTGTTTGTATCGATATTGTGTAGTCTTCCGTTATACTGTTCGAAATGTACTTTCATTTTTCTCTCGATTTATATTTTATGTCCTTTATTACTAAAAAATATGTTGTCAGCGATCAACTATATATATTTCCATATTTCTCTTTATATATTTCCTGTGTGGAGTCTGTAGTTTTTAATCTTTTTTAAAGCAGAGACATGCACTCAGATCACCAAGGATTTGAGTTATGTATAAGAATTACTTAAAGATATAAAGACGTTATTTATTACTACTCTTGTAATAACGAGTTCCAGAAAGTTTCCAGAGAACGAAGAAATATTTAGTAATTTATTTTCATTTTCACTGAAACAATTAGAAAGTTAATTTGCCTAAAAAAGTCGGTATTTTAATTTATCTGTCTCATCGTGAATGTTCGCTGGTCGAGTTCTTAGCTCTCTTACAATTAGGAGGGAATTGTACAAATAAGAATTTATGAGTTCGGTTTCGTTTTAATTAAGCCGAAGTGGAAGATATTTTAAATGGCTACATTTAATTTTCAACGCTCGAGTAATAAACAACACAAAACGCCATGTCTTGCATTTCAAGACGTTGTTAGATTACTCGCCAACATTTCACTTAAAGGATGTTGTGACTAGCTACAATTTATCCGGTTTTGCTTTACTCTTGTTGCTTTTAAGCTCGCCAACATTGAATGTTTGATTTTAATCACCAGTTGACGCCTTCAAGTTCACAATTTATAGCCGTAGGAAAACTTGAATGTAAATATTAAGGTCGGAAATCATTGAAGGTTAACGCTAAACAGAGTATTAAGGTTCTGCCATAAATATAAATACTAAAACTGTGACGTTTTAAGGGCTATATGTACTTTTAATTTAATTGTTATTTATCGTTTATATTTATTTCACAAAACCCTGTTTAGTTCCAGCCGTTTTTAAAGTATTACCATTTTTTCCAAACATAAATCGTCGATTTATAAGCAAAGTCAAAAAATACCTGCCGCTTCTTTTTTTTAATTAAAGAGATAAAGTCGCATCCACCCAAAGGTTATTAGACATTCCTGTAACATTTGTAATAATATTAGATTTAACATTTGTAACAATTAGTCATTGTAACAAATAATTACAAATTGTGAACAATTGAACATTTGTAACAATTAATTAAGTTAAATTTTGTGTAACATATTATACATTTTAAGTAACCCAACCTAATAAATTGTCCGGAACTAAACTTTTGTTAACGAGTGCTTTCAGGTTATTTAGCAAATTGTAAAACTGTCTTTGATTTACATATTTATTACAGTTTATCAAGAAGTGCTTTATACTGTATACTGTATTACATGTTTCGCATTTTGGTTCACTATTTGAGAAGAGATAGGCGTTAGTATAGCTACAGTGTCCAAGTCGTAAACGTGTAATAATAGTTTGGCATCTTCTACTTCTGGCTGTGGACTGCAATGAATAAATATCACTTTTGATGGTTCTGAATTTCGAAGTAGATCCCTTTTACTCCCGATTTCACGCACTTAACACCTGATTTTTTAAATAAACTTTTAGATCGCCTGTGACACTCCGACACTCTGTTTCTGATGCGTCACTGGTGATAGCGTTACGCGCACTAGTATTAGTTTCCTGTAGGCATATTCTTCTTCTTCTTTTGGCATCATAACCCTGCATGGGTCTTTGCCTGTCTGGCTATGTGTTTTCATTCAGATCTCTCTTGTGCCCTTCTTCTCTATTGTCTTATGTTCATTGTTTTCAGGTCGTCTTCCACGTCATCAAACCATCTCGTTCTGGGCCTTCCTTTTTTTCGCCTTCCTATGGGCTTCCATTGTAACATTTTCTTTGTTGCCTGTAGGCATATTACATCAGGAGATTATTCACCTATTAGATGTTGGAGCATAACAGGGCGATGAAAGAATCCATCGATATTCCACTGAAGTAGAGACTTGAATTTTAATGTTAGCTTAATTGAGATGTGTCACTTTCCGCGTCCGATGCCTTACTGTCAAGATAATTATGGATTTTTTTCCTTATGGACGTGAATTTACGTTTTATGGATCTTTCCTTTAAATGGGCGTAAACTTGACTGAGCGTAAGGGACAAAGCTATTAGGTCTGTGGTATATTCTTAAATTGTAGTTATAGGATCTGTTGATCCCGTGATATTCATTAGGAGCATGTTAAGTTGATCAAAGTTTAGAGGGAACGGTAGAGAGTGATTTTCTATGAAAGTTTTTAGCAGGGTCAAGTAAAAGAGAAAATGAGCATTCAGAAGTGCTTTTTGAACTAATTTTAGCTTTTTTAGATTTTGCTTGGACTTTAGGTGGTGGAAAAATGTTACATTTCTTTGAAGATGGATCTGCTTGAGGTGAAATAATTTCATCAAAGTTACGTGTTGGTTGATTAATTATGTGACTATCCTTATTTGATGTATCTACTTTGTTTGGTATCTCCGGGATATTAGAAATAGACATTTGTTCACACTGAGAAAGGTTTGTGTCATTGAGTGCTTGCAAGGATATATTTGTTGCGCTGGATACTGATGCTTTATTGTTTTGGTTGGGGTTCAGTTGAGTTAGTGGTTCTGAGCACTGTGAAGCAATGTGATCTGGCTTCTTGCATCTAAAGCAAACTAAACTGTCTTGAGAAATGAATATTCTATATACTGTGTTGTCAAAAACAAGAGTAAATGATTCTTGTAGTGTTAGACTGTGAGGAGTGATATATATTTGTCTTTAGAAACCAAGGATATTATTGTACTTAGGCATAGAAGCATTAATTTTGATGAATGTCATGGGGGAGACAGGAACTATGCCGATTTTTTGTTACTCATTGATTAGCAAGTCATGGGGTATTAAAGGACATACGGTGGAAAGCACAAGTCGTTCCGGTGGTGTAACTAACCCCTTCTTGCTCTGACAATTTCACCTTGTATTTCTATTTGACCACGATTATTCATTAAATCATCCACTATTTGTTTATTGGATAAATACATATATATATATATATATATATATATATATATATATATATATATATATATATATATATATATATATATATATATATATATATATATATATATATATATGATTATTAGATCATTTAGAAGAGAAATTATATTTTTCGGTTAAATTATATTTCGAAGTGGGAGAAGGTAATCTTGAAGTTTGGTGTTTTCTAAGGCACTAAAGATAATTGCTTGGGACTTTAAAGGAAATTGCACTCTCGACGCTGCCAAAGAGTATGACTGTAATGCGTTTATTTGCTTAGATAATCTTCTATTGTAAAACTGTTGTGTGATTCCATGTTTAAATTCATTTTGATAAACGTTAAGTAAAAAGTAAGTCCGACTCTGTACCCCTGCTAAAACTGGTATATCATTCTTTACGTAGAGATGTTATTTTGCTGGTAAAACTGGATTTGTTTTTTGTCAACATAAGCAAATAATTGCAATTTGCTGACTTTAATGCTAATTTAACTGGATAATATATAAAGAGTTTGTACACTTATAGTTTATTTCAATATATCACTGAGATTTACAATATTCGGAGCCCATATTGACTACAACATTATAGTTATCGATGCAGAACCGAACTCCCCTCTGCTTCTTCTTCATATGCCGTTTCTATTAACTTAGGTTGGCGATCATATTTCTAAAAGTATTTCTGTCTCTTGCAACGTGGAATAATTTGTCTACAGTCATGTTTGTCCAGTCTCGAATATTTCGCAGTCACGACTTTCTCTTTCTACCTATTTCCTTTTTGCCATCCACTCTACCGTGCATGATGACCTGCAGTAGACTATATTTATCATTTCTCAGAATATGTACAACGTATGTAGTCTTGCGTACTTTTATTATTCTTAACAATTTTTTTTTCGACCCATCCTTCTCATCATCTCCTTATTGGTGACCCTGGCAGTCCATGGAATTCTCAACATTCTCCGGTATATTTAAAGTTCAAAGGCTTCAACCTTTAGCAGTTGGTCAAAGCAGTTGGTCAGTTGGCGGTTCGTCAATTACTGGAGTTTTTAAAGCTTATATGGAATGGCTAAGAAACACACATTCTGAAGAACAGCCTGTGATATAGTACTACAATCGAAATATATTTGTCAACGAATTGAGATCAATACCTCAAATATTATGAACTAACTTCATGGATGGCAGAATATTTGAATTTTTAATAGATTGTAAGGTAGGATTTAAAATTCAAATCGCATATAACACGGATATGCCTACAAACGTCATACTCCAAAAGGGACGAAAGAAACTTCACGAAATACCAGGGTGCGCTCAAGCTTGGAGAGGAAAAGACTTTTCTTTTGTTAAAAAAAAATTTAATTATCATTATAACCAATTTTATTGCTGCTAAATCCCATAAAACTATACCTTTATCAAACATGTCACAAATATATAGCTTCAGAAATTATCCTCTTTTAAATTTTGTTAATAAAATAAAACTTGTTCGCCCTTACTATTATAACATGTTTTTAAACTTTATACTCAGTTTTCCAAAAACGTGTTTTTGAAGTTCGCCTTTACCAGCTTCCAAGCTTCTGAAAACATGTGCGTACATTATACAAGCAAGCTATTTCATTAGCATCATCCTTAAAAACTTCTGCTTTTCAATTTCAATTCAAAATCGTAGCCTATAGCTGCTTCTATAAATCAATAATTATCCAAGAAGCCATAGAAATTGAAAAAAGGCTAAATTGTCTTAATAGAATAGATAACGGTATACGGTTAGCTTTAACATTACGACCTCTTATAAAGAAAATATTGTCCGGTCTACCCGTCAAACAAAATCTTACTGTTAAAAATATTAACTCCCACGCTAACCTCCACCCAAACCATGTCACTATCGATGGTATAAATGAACCATCCTCTGTTCTTAGTACCAATAATGCATATAACTATAAACTTAAAACCTGTAACATAAATGTTGAGCTAGTTAACGAGAGCTTTCCTTATATAAACATTTCAGAGGAAATTCATGATAATATAAGGGAATTATTTACTAAAAATATTAAAAGACTAATAGAATTTAGCCTGCAAATATTAATTTATTTTCACCTTTCCAACCAATAACCCCATTAATAAAAATTCTTTTTAGGGGCTTCGTCTAATGAAACTTTGCACGTCAGCAGGAGTTAAAATTGAATATAAATACTGCACTCGTGTCTCTCTTCTTCATTTTTCTCAGTTAAACTTCGAACGAATTTATAACAGCAAGCAAACTAACTCTCGTAAAGATTACCAGACTTTCCTCGTGTTCTGGGCACTCTTTCGAAATAATAAACTTTTTCCTGCCTCTATTTTCAATCTAAATTATAAATTGTTTTGAAACGAAAACTGATCGACTCGACGGTGGAGGCAGAAAAATTTACATCGCCGGGATGCGGTTGGAAAGTTTCATTGTTTCAATAATCTCCGATGGTAAAATCAAAAAGTAAATTTTGTTTCTAGCAGCGAGAAGCAAGTAAAGCTCGTTGATTGAAGTTCGTAGAGATAAGTTCATAAAAATTCAATCAAATGTTCCCTTAAAAAAAGCAATAAATATGGCCTACTCTTCGGAAAAAATATATCCTCACAATTGTAGCTTCAGTTTCTATAAATGAAATTGAGATATGAATATAAATGTAAGAGAGAAATGAAAAAAAACTCTCATAAGCGAATTTATATTATAAAAAGGATTTTTGTATACGGGTTTGTTATGAACGCGTGGTAGAATATTTTTAATACTGAAAAAAGAACGTCAATACTAATAATCGAATATGAACTTATGATTTTTAGTATATTTTAAATAAGATTAGTATTAAATTTATATTATATTTCTACTTCTTTTATGGGTTATAGTTGATTTGGTGTTAAAATTTATACCAAACATGGTATCTTTTGTACCAAACAAATTTTTTAAATCAGTCGATTATTATCGTTATACTCTAAACTTAAATAAAGAAAAGTAATTTTGTTGTTTTTTTTTCTAGTTCATAAGTAAATTGAATGTAATTTTGGAAGTTATTAAACAGTTGAGTATAATCGATTTCATAATCCAAAATGCAGAGTAAGCAGTCATTAACTTATCGCTTGTAGAAATATTTATGTTGAACTTTAATTAAAGAGTTTGGCACAAAAACCGTTCAAGGACCATTTTTGTAGAAATTTAGTTTATCGCATTTCTTGGCTTTAAAAATACCTGGGCACAGTTTGGAGCGAAACCTGTACATGTATTGTGTAAGAAACTCAATGTAGAATATCGTGGACGGTTATTGCATCAAATTAATAGCATAGTCCTTAGGATCTATGGTATTGAGAGCAATAACCGGCCATGTGATTTACATGACCGGTTTTTGCGCCCAAAGCTAAGGAAATTTTAATTTCACATTTTCCTCGTTTATAAAGTGCACTGTGCATATCACTCCGCGAAAATGGATAGTTTTCCTGAGTTTTCTGGTGAACGTGATCCATACCAGGACCCCGATAAGAGTGATGCTGACTTACATTATGTAGTGGAAGATGAAAGTGGCAACAAAAGAAGCAAAAAGTATAATTTAGACAACGATAACAACGAAGGTAATTATATATAAGTTTTAAAAATATAAAATAATGCTCGTATAAAAATATAATTGAAGATAAGATGAACAAATCTAGTGGTTCAGGTTTATATTGGAGCTGTATTCCAAAGCATGTAACTGAAATATTATCAGAAAATTCACGTATATAATGCGTACCATACAGAAATTTTAATAGAGATAATATTCCTGGTAAACAGTTAGGTCCACCTTAGAGGTAATTACTTACATAATATTTTCTCGTGTGGTAATTTATTGATTTTTTCTATTTTTAAGGTGCAAACAAAAATGTAATTTTTGCATATTTTTGCATATGAAATTGCGTATTTTTGTAAGGAATAATAGAAGTTTGCAACATATAAAGGCAAAGTGCTAGCCTTCATGTTGGAAATAAACCTAAGTCCAATGCCTTAAAATATTATATATATAAAAGCACTGTTCAAACTAAAGTTTGTTTAAATGCCTTTACTTTAGTGTTTGCTATTACTATAAATCGAGTAAGAAGACTTAGAGATCTTACTGTTCTCCGAAAATCTCCAAGAAATCTGCGTGGTCTTAATCCAAGTGTAAATAAATTAGGAGAAGATGTCCAATCGGCCCTTCGCCAGCATATCGAATCATTTCCGGTTAAAATCAGTCATTATTCCAATTGAGAAGTTAAATACCTTGTCTATTAGTTAAATCTTAAAACAATGTTTGACTTATTTAAGAAGAAAGATCCTGGTTTAAAAATAAGTTATCCATATTATACGAGATTTTTTAGAGAAAATCTTCATCAATTTCATCACACTCTCATAAATGATTTTTAATTTAGCATTTCAAAATATAGTTCTTAAATCGAAAAGTAAGAAAACTTGGGTAACTAAAGGAATTAAAATTTTCTGCAAAAAAAATCGTTGTTACATTAAAAAACATATAATATGCAATGATGAATTTTTGATATATTTCTATAAATGTATGTCCATATTATAGGATGGTTACTAAATTAGCCAAATGCATATCTTTTAAATCTAGAATGGAAAATGCCAATAATAAACATAATGAATCTTGGCGTATAGTTAATAATCTTAGAGCTAAAGTTCCCCAAACTACTGATATTATCTACCCTAGTGAGCTGAATAAATATTACTGCTCGGTAGGACCAGAACTCGCTGGAAAAATTAATTTTTCGTCTGGTCCAATCCATTTTTTAAATGGAGTAAACATTAGAAACTCCCCTTACTTTCTTCCCACTAACTCGACTGAAATATTATACAAGGCATTAAAAATCCTATGGCTGCAGGCTGGGATAATATCCCATCTAAAGTTTTATCCCTTCTTCCTAATAATGTTATGAGAATTTTAGCGAAGGCAATTAACAAATCTTTTTCAACGGGTCACTTTAGCAATTGTTTAAAATGTGCTAAGGTTATTCCTCTGTATTCCTCAGATTTACTTGCTAATTATCGTCCTATGTCTTTGTTACCATCGCTTTAAAAGGTTGTAGAAAAATTGGTAAGGATTCGAATGATGACTTTCTTACAAAAACACAATTTACTTTCTTTCTTCCAATTTGGTTTCCAGTCATTAAAAAGTACATATGATGCCATCTTCGAATTCATGGAAAAACTATACTTGGACTTAAATAACGATTATGTTGCTGCCGCAGTTTTCTGTGATCTATCTTAAGCTTTTGACTGTGTCAAGCACAAAACACTTCTTAGTAAACTGAAAAGATATGGTTTTAGAAGCACTGCTCTAAAGTGGTTCAGTTCATACTGGGAAGACAGATGCCAGTCTGTATTAATCAATGAGCGCTACTCTAGTAATATCTTTATTAATTGTGAATTACCTTAATCCTTTGTCTTGGGTTCTATCTTTTCTTGATATATTTTGACAATATAATTAACCTCGGCATTAATGGCCGCTTTACTTTATTTGCAGATGACACCACAATTTTATGGCAAACAAGGACATATTACTCTGGGCACTAAAGGTATTTGTTCTGACACTGTAAACAAATTTTTGGTCTCTATATTGATAATTAACTTTATTGTAGCAACACACTGTATTTCTAAGCAAAAAGATATCGGGTTGCTTTGCGGTCAAATCTGATGCTCACCATTTAGATTTCAAGATTGCAAAAAGTGTTTATGCGGCCTTAATTGAATCTAATTTGTAGATCAAAGGTCAAGTTTGGTATATCATGCAGGTCTCTGTTCCGGAATCCTGATAACTTGACACTTCCTTGCATGTATATCCTTGAATTAGCCTACTTAATTTAAAAAAATATATATAAAGAGGGTATTTGGACAGTTTTCCCTTTTAACACTCGTCTAAATTATGTTATTTCACGTTCAATTTCGTCTTCTACATTAAATAAAAAATCATTTATTTACAATGGTAAAAAAGTGATTAATCACCTACCACTCGATATAAGATCCTGCAGGAATATTTTTGTATTCCGAAGAGCAATCAAGAAGTTTTTATTATCTAAATGTTACTATAGTATAGAGGAATTTTTTGAGGATCGTTGCGCTAACTGATATGGGTATTTTGTTTTTTATGGAAATTTTATAATTAGTATTTTAATGATTTCTGTGCCTTGTTTGTGTTATACCATGTTGTGTTTTGTAAATGTAAACTCATTTTAAAAACAATAAACTTCTCTCTCTCTATCTTTTCTATTTTTTTCTTTTTAAATTTAACAGATTATGGTACCTCTAATTAATTGGTGCACTGTATTTTTTCTGTGAATGAAGATAATTTCAAAATATAATTTACACTTTAACAACAACACACAGACTTTACGTAATTGTGGCTTTAATAAATAAATTATTTTGCGGGACTCTCTTCCCGGAAAATTACGTCGTTGTCTATTAAAAAAAAGTGTACGTTTTAATCAAACTTGTATTCAAAAAGACCACAACGTGTAAAGGAATATTGGAAACGACATCCTTTGTAGGAGCATGCTGTTTTTAGCCTCTTTTATGTGTCATACGCCATCGAGATTCAAAGTTAATTGCCTGCTTGCGCACAACCACTGGAACATTTTCGGGCAAAGAAGATTACTCAATTGGCCTTTTACCCGCCCTCTTTACAACACTTTCGATGTATTTTCAAGAGATTGTCGTAGATTGGCAATTATTGCATTATTGGCTTCGTCGGTCATTGCTCTATCGACAATTTCCGAAAGTGTAAATAAATTTTGGGTTATGAAATTAATGTAACGCCTACCTCAATTGAATTTCGTTAAATTTTCTCCTTCGATCTAATAAAATGATGCTTGGTGGTGTTACGTTCGGTGACTGGCTATTTAATTCTAATTGATTTTAAGTCTTATACGGGGAAAAACTATAGTAATTTCTGACATAATTTGTTTTTTATTATATACTTTAATAACAAAAAAATTTCTTTATTACTTGTGGTCCTTTTTTTTCGTCTAAAAATGACAATTATAATAATTCTACACGTGATTTTTGCTATGAGAGTTTCACGTAAATTAACGGTGTTAATTCCTTATAAATCGCTCTATACAAGACAAAATTTTTCAAATTTAGTAAGGTAGTCGACTTCCAGAGAAAAAAATGAGTAGAAACTTTAAAATAGATATTTTGATCTTATCTAGGTATAAGAAAACATGGTTTCTTTATTTTTTATACTCTTTTAATGAAATATATAAAATTACTTATTACTTACTTATATTATCATCACCATCATCATCATCATCATTATCATCATACAGTCTTTATTTATCACGTCCACTGCTGGACATATGCCTCCCTTAAACACCTCCATTCTTTGCGATTTTGTGCTCTTTGTTGTCAATTTTTAGTAATACGCGTAATGTATTCAGCCCAACGTGTAGGTGGTCTTCCTCTACTACGTTTGTCTGCTCTTGGCTCCCAATGTGTAATTTTACTCGTCCATTATAAGTTACGTCTTCTCGCTACATGGCCTGCCCAATTCCATTTAAGTTCCGCTATTCGTTCCACAACATCAGCAATACTCCTCCTTCTTCGTAGATCTTCGTTTCTTATTCGGTCCCGCAACGTCACTCAAATCATAGATCGTTCCATTCATATATGTGCCGCTCTCAATTTCGAAGCTGTAGTTTTGGTTAGACTCATAGTTATCGCCCCATAGGTTATGATCTGTAATACGCCTTGGTCAAATAATTTTTTTTTAAGGCTAATTGGTATATTAACCCTAAGTGTGTCTTGCATTTTTCCAAAGGCTGCTCACACTAAAATAATTCGTCTTTGGATTTCGCATGTTTGGTTATACCTGCTGATTCTTATTTCACGACCCAAATACGTATATTTCGCCACCAGTTCTGCTACTTTGTTTTGAATAGTTAAATTGTTATTGGAGACCATTTTTGTCATAAACTTTGGACAAGTAAATTCTGAGGCCCACAACATTTATTGGACGTCAATCTATGACGTGCCAGCAAATATTCATTGGGTGCCAATTTATAACCCTTCGAGGCTTAATTTGTAACATCCCAACGTTGAGCTGCTGTTGTCAACCTGTAACCGCAAACCTTAGTTTGCTGCTACAACCTGACTAACATCACTAACAACGTTGGAGTGACAAATCGTTTCCCGTTGGGACCAATTTTTAACGTCATAACCCCTAATGTATCAATTACAAAATTGCTACATTAGACGTTATACGAAACACTCCCTGGCTAGCTCACTCAGGACGTAAATATGGTCTACTCTGGAGCAACACACACAAACAAGTAAAAAGAAGAAACAATACACAGTTAAATTAACACATGTTTATTGAAATATAAAAAAAAAACAGAAAAATAAATGCTAAGTATCGTACTGAATTTAAATAAAAATTATTCGACTTCTTGCTACAGTGTTACATTAGGTATATGAAAGAACAAAGTTTGTCACCAAATCCTAAGTTTTATCCTGGTCTTTTCTGCTCTGGTTGTTAGCAAGCCATATTGTTAGTTTTGGATTTTCTTGTCCCGGAGTCAACTCTCCTATTGGAATGATGGTTCCATTCTCAGGCCGGTTGGTCTTCTGGATGTTAATAGAATTTGACCCGCACCTGAGAAATGTATCCTGAAGGTTGACTATAATGAAGAAAAACACACCTTGCTTTAGAAAATGGTGAAACCAAAATGAAAGACCTTGCTTGGGGGATGAATAAGGTGACCAATCAAATTTAACAAAATTTTATCATTATTCACCCAAGCAAGTCGAGAAACAATTCTTATTTACGTACTTATCATAGGCAAATAAGTAAAAGTAAGGATATATATAACTTTAATGCAAATGGTAATTACTTTTTTAAAAGTGAAATATTCTAATATTAATTAAAAAAGAATGACAAGATATATTTATTGAAAAGCTAGATAATTTAGAAACATTGCTATATAGAAATGGTAGTTTGTCAAAAGTTAATTATTATTAAAATCAAAAGATATTATGAATTTAAAATTCATATTTAGACTATAAAAATATTCGTAAAACTTTTACACACTATATTAAAGAAACTATATATTTCTTATCGCTAGTTTTTTATATAAAATAAAAATCATAAAAAATCCACAAAATATGTACCTACTTACATGTCATTCATAAATAATGAGCTTAGAATTTTTAAAGTTAAAATTATAAAAAGATTTTTATACAACAGGTGGAATTAGGAAATCGATAAAATATATTATACACTTACCTCCAAATCTGGAGACGACACAACAATTGGTTATTCTACTCTTAGAGAAGTCATGAAGAAAATCGACAGTTTTAGAAAATAGAAGTCTTTATATCGACTTTTGTATCGAACGGGAAGGGAGAAATATCAACAGAGAATAAGATGGGACCTCTCGTTCCAAAGTAACAGAAATAGAGATGAAAATAAAATTCACTCTTTAGAAACTTGAGTATAGGATAAAAATGATGATTATTAAGAAAATAGGAGAGGTAGATACTAAAATATATATATAAAGAAGATAGATTTGGACGCCAACTGGTTTTTATACCAAATACCAGTAAAAATGAAAAGAGAATAATGAATCTATTAAGTAACGACATAATTCTGATACAATCTATATCCGAGAAAATATATAGAAAAATAAGAGATACGATGGAGGATATAGAAGAATATGAACTATGACAGAAGATACGGAAATTGGAGAATAGAATTAACGAAATATATTAACATAAGAAAGAAAGCAGGCAATGTAGCAGTTATAACGCTACACACTTCCACCACCCAGTAGAAAAATTTCGAAAGTACCTTGAGAAATTTTTCTCATCACTAAATTCATTATATGTTATGATCATTAAAATAATAATAAAGGTAATCTTTACCAAATAATAAAGTTATCTAGATACCTAGATATAGGTATAATAATTTGTAAGTTTAGATACTATTATTAAAATAAAATAAAGTGAAAATGGTTAACTTGTTATAAGGTATAAAAATTAATATACTTATATTAATCTAAGTCAAAAAATAAATGACTATCACCCAACGAATTATAATATCCGTTAAACTAAAATTTTAACTACATAATTATAAACTATGTATTACAGTATTGTAATACTATATACACTAAATGACTTTAGAGTGAGAGCTCTGGGTACTATTTCATCCCCTACGAATTATAGTATTCGTCACACTAAAATTGTAAGGTAAATAATCCTATGCTATACCTTATAGTAGGTACTTCCTTACAAGGCTTTAGAGTTAATACTCAGGGAAATATTTTATCCCAACGAATTATAGTATTCGTCACACTAAAATTGGTCGTAAACCAAGAGGGAGAAAAGCTACGTTAAGGGTTATCCGCAACCTTTGGTACTGTACATCGATTATACACTGGGCCGATTGAAATCATGTTGGTATGAACGCAGTAGCCCATAATCCATGGGTAAACCACGAAAGCGCTCCTCAGAGACGACAGTCCTGTGTACTATGAACCCCCCGACGGCATACCCTAAAGACAACCTTACCATTAAAGGAAGATTCAGTGGTATAAATGTACATCTCCACCAGAGTTCGGTCCCATATATATGTAATTACATATATAAATATATACAAAAACAACTAATATGGGGACGATGTATCTATCACTCATGTAGATAAACATCGTTAGAAAGACATTCTTTCAAGAATGTTAGTTCTTAAGGGAAGTTAATTTTAAACCAAGGTAATTATGATATTAGCAATATCACTAGATATGTATATAATCATTAAGTTATAAAAGATAAGATATCATATTCATCAGTAATGCAGTAGGTATATAAATCCAAATATTAGTTATCATAATACTAATCTGGATTTTAGTTGCATATATTGCATGAGATGGTATGAGTAGAACATTATAAGCAGTTAAGAAAGATAAGGTGGACATCAAAATATAAAAGAAATAAGTAAAATTTAGTAAGACCAATCTAGACATCTACTAAGTATAAAATGAAAAGAAAACTGCACAAAAAAAAATTCTCAGTTGAACTGAAGAAGAAAAATTAGTCATAAATATACTTTGATTTATATCCAAACGTTATGCACCTGTTAGAAGAATAAAGTAATCTATACAGAAAAATTGTATAGAGCAAAGTTATACAAGAGGGTATAAAAAACAAAACCTTTCCATTATCATTTCAAAGAGACACAACCCTAAACCAGATTTCTAAATAGTAGTATGCATGAGATGGTTAAGTTTTTCGCCGTTTATTGTTACTTCTCCGTGGTACCAATTTACCATCTTAAAGACATAATCTAATGCCGTAGAGATAAGTAATACTTACTAAAAATACTTACTTATTTAATTCTTAGCCTTTTTACCTTTCGAGGTAAGACGGTTTGGGTTGAATACTGTTCAATATTTGTTTTCACGTTTTCTTGTCATGTGTTAGACGATTTCGTACTTCTTTTTATACTAAACCCCTCTTTGTAACTACTTTTATGATACCCTTTATCCACATAGGGCCACTACTATCCAACAAAATTTAGAACCTACAGAATTGTGGAGTTATAAAGATTATGTATTCTCAATATGCGCTCATGTATCAGAGTTGTTGGAAACATTCCTGAATGATACAAACGACAAAGAAAAAATAATAGCATTTACCATGGAAAAGGAAAATAATCTTATACGATATACCGAGTCTCATATCTAGAACGATACTGTATATGACATTCATTAAAATTGCGAATCATCATATCCTAATACGATAGAGCCAACATTACTTGTTTTAGCGAAAATTCATTTTTAGGGGAAAAACTTTTTTTGACATATGTTTTATTTATTAAAAAATGATATCTTTTACCGTCTGTAAATAAGGAATTTTTAATAATCGACTGAATAGAACTGAACGAGATCCTACAGCATACAGAATGAATATTACGTGAAAAATAGCAATACCATACGTAAAAGGATTATCAGAAAAGCACAAGATAATAGGAAATAAGATAAACATTTTAACAAAATTAAACAACAATCATATTCAGATCTATTTTATCTAAAACCAAACCTAACAATATACAAGAAAGAACAAAGAACTGTATTTATAACATACTTTGTGAATGCGATCACTTTTATTTAGGTAAAACATCAAGACCATTTTATGTTAGACTAATTGAACATCAATCTTGTTTTCAAGATAGAAAATTTAATAGATCTCAAATACAAAAACACGCATGGGAAAACGAACATAGCGTTAAATCAAATAATAAGTACAGTCCTAAAGGAAACAGATGTTACACACATAAAAATCAAAGAAGTTCTAGTTATTCAAGATGAGACCAACTGCGTCTCAAATTTTTCAGCAGTGGGATTTGGTTACCCATATTATAAGAGGAACTCAATAAAAGAAAAATACAATACAATAAATATAAGTAAGTCAGTAACATATTGAGAATACGTAATTTATGTTTTTAAATAATATACATATAAAATCAGAGTTTGGTGTTTATTGGAAGTAAACTAAACGTAAGACCAAACAATTATCATGTCTAGATAGTATTATGAGGTTTGTTTTTTTTTTGTAAAAGTAGAGTGAGAAGTAAGTGGTAAAGTGAAAATTGGAAGGTGAAAAATAAACTTATTTCAAACTTAAATTGTGGCTTATTTCCAAACATAAAATATGAAAAAAGTTTAATCAATTTTATGTAGAGGTGTGCTTATTAGTTCTTTTAGATGAACTAGTTCAATTGAACTATTTCACAAAAATGAACTAGTTCAGTGAACTAGTTCGCGAAGAACTATTTGTAGGACCGACATCGAAATCCAACCCTAACAGAACTGGTTGCCAGATGTCTCGTCTCAATCATCACACAAGCTCGGCGCTGGCCGCCCGTTTACTTCGGTTTTCAGTCAGTGTTTCACTAGTTCACTACCCTACAAGTAGTTCGGAACTATTTCTTTCTTCAGTCAGTCTTTCACTAGTTCACTACCGTACAAGTAGTTCGGAACTATTTCTTTCGATCGTATGTTTAGGTTTAAATGGTTTAACTTATTATATGATTAGTTAGTTTTTATGTGCAAAAAATTATTAAGATTTCTGTTTTATTAACCGTTTTAAATATAAATCTGGTTCAAGTATAATTTATTTTTATATTTATGTATATATAAACTCATAGGTATTTATAATTAGGTTATTTCTAAAAGAACCTTTACAAAAAAAATCAGTGAATTTTCTAGGAACATTAAATAACACATTTTCATTCTTACTTTTACATAAAATTATATTTTATGTAAATGCCTCAATCATTTTAACCACAACTAAAATTTTTATTTTAAAATTACAATAAAAGAAACAACACAGCATGGCAACATCCAAGCCAATACATGGGCATAAGATACAAACCATTATGACATTAAGATAAGAACTTATGGTATTGTCACGTTCATAAGAATTATGAATCTGTTATCTGAGGCTAATCGGCATTCCATCCATTCACAAAATAATAAATATATGTTCTAATTCATTTATTCATTATTTTCTTCTTTAGAAGTCGAGACATAATTTATAATGCAAATCGTTCGCAGTGAACTAGTTCTATGAAAATTAATGAACTAGTTCAATTAGTTCAGTTAAAAGAATCGTTCATTAGAACTATTTCGATGGTGAACTACACATCCCTAATTTTATGCTTTCTGATTAAAATATTTTTTAAAATTTTTTTAATTCATAAATTTACACTTTGCCTCCGGTAAGTGCTGGGTGAATTGAGTAGCTCAGTAAATGCCGGTGCCGGTCCCAAGCCCAGATAAAGAAGAAGAAGAGTTGATGCGATGGGCTAGCTACTCATCCCTTGTCAAAGGATAGATCAAAACAAAGACGACTAATGCAACGGAAAAGGAAAATGACATTGGCTACATGGAATGTACAAGGACTTAGATCCAAACAAGCAAAAGTATTCAAAGAATTAACAGAAAGAAAAATAGATATAATATGTATTTTTAAAACCAAGAAAAAGAAAAAAGGAAATGAAGAGATAAAAGAATATATACATATCTACAGTAGAGTGGGTAAAGATAACAGAGCTAAGAGAGGAGTCTCTATTGCCATTCGGAAAAATCTTAAAAACAATATTAAATCGTGGACTAAAGTAAATGAACAACTGATAGTACTGGAAATGAAAAAGAATGGGCACAACATCGTAATTGTCAGAGTGTACGCCTCAAATGAAAGTGCAGATCCAGGAAGTAAAGATGATTTCTACAACAAGATAAATGAAATATACTCTGAAATTCAGGAAAACTGTGAAATCTTTATACTATAAGATTTAAACGGCAGAGTAGGAAGAGAAAAACATAACAGAGTCGTATGAAGATATGGGGAACAAATAACCAATGACAACGGAATACGTCTTAGAGATTTTTGTGAAACAATGTCCCTCAAAATTATGAATGGATTTTTTCAACATAGAGACATACACAAATTTACATGGATATAACCTACTAGGAATTTGTGATCGATAATCGACTATGCAATCCAACGTCAAACTTCCCAGCTGAAAACAACTGACGTAACGGTATACCGTGAACCAAAATGTGGATCAGACCATCGTTTACTTATGGCCAACGTGATGGTTAACTATCGCATAAACAAAAATACTCAGGTATAGAATATAGAAAAGGGACAAGAAGTAACATCCCGGTGGTCGAAATGCGAAGACAGCAGAGGCTGTAGGAACTGTTACGTATCAACAATATCTAATATTTTTATTTTATTTTTGTATCATATTATTATATCACACTGTATATTAGTTTAGATTTATATGTACCATCTAATAATCTGTACTGCACCAATAGCTTGCATTCAAATAACTTTCTAGACGTAAGCTTCTAAAATCGTCAAAGAATGGAACAACAATGAAAGGAATAGTAATTCCAAATTATCGGTTTGAGTCATTTGAAATTGCCCAAAATTATATATATATATATATATATATATATATATATATATATATATATATATATATATATATATATCAATTTATCAATAATTGTCCATGTGCGAAACATGGAAGCTCTAAATTAATTCTGTAAAGCTCCAAGAGTTAGTTTTGTGATATGTGAGTAGAAGAGTTAGTTTTTTCTCATTAAGAAAGCCAAACGCAGTGGAAGTTGAAAACGTTTCAAACGGATCAAGATATCCTTTCCTTTGTATTTCTTACAAATAATATACAATAGTTAGTTCACTGTTATATTGGAGAGTTATCGGTTAAAAGTTGGAAAATAGAAAAAAAATTCTTGCTACTTCTTCTTCTATATATATTCTATATAAATATATATATATATATATATATATATATATATATATATATATATATATATATATTCTATATAAATATATATATATATATATATATATATATATATATATATATATATGTATATATATCTGTATATATATATATATATATATATATATATATATACAAATATATATGTATATTAACTAAACCAACTGTAAAATGTTTTTTAAATGAATGCAAGAATGACAATTTTTTATTTATTTTCACTCAAAGTCAAATCTTTATTCATATCTTTAAAATTCTGTCTGGGTACGTCTATGATGGCCTTGTAAAAATGCGATCTGGAGCCACAGATTCTCGTAAAGACAGAATATGAGCGGTAAATAGAAAAGTTATTAGATATTTCTTTGTTCAGACACTGCAAACGAGATAAATATGGATGCTTAAAAGGAAATTGAGCTCCTGAATGATACATTTTCTGTTACGGTGTACTATAAAAAAGTTGCAGTGTAGCCTTTGTTCAAGCATAAAAGACATTAACAGAGAAAGGCATAAACTAAAATCTACCATTATGTACCCGGTAAATTTTTTGTACATGAAAATGAGCAATACATATTAAATTACTTATAAAAAATTTCCTTGCTGGATAAGTTTCAACATGAGTTGATGTAATTTGTTGTTAAAAGTATGTATAGATATCAGTTTGTATATTTTGTGTTATATTATATATCACAGTAAGCCAAATCATATTTCTATATCATATTTAGTTAGCCGGTGGCGGCTGTAGCACAGAGGGTAGGATACTGGCTTTCTACAGCTGGCTTGATAGGGAGTAGTAAATCGATGTAAAGAACCACTATTTTGTGACGTTACCCGTAATGACACCATCTTGTGACGCTAGTTCCGTTATCTGTGATGACGCCATTTTGTACTGCTAGGTCAGTGACGCTTGCCTCAGCATAGAAAGTAATACAGAAAAAAAAATTAAAAGAAATATAACGCTAGTATAAATGCTTTGTCTGAAAACCCCTTATTTTTGCAGTAATTGAAAAATGTTTAGTTTATTATAGTTTTAGTTATAGTATTAGTCTATTATCGTTTTATATTACAGGCAAAATGAAAAACTAGGGTTTTATAAAATAAAACGTCTTACTAAGTTTTAGAAAAACTTAGTAACACTGGCTTTATTAAAAACTGTAACAAATCGCTGTTAAAACTAAACTTTATCGTCTTTTTGTAGATGGAATCCTTTACAAACAAATTTATTGTTTTATACCGAACTGCTTACAATTATACAGGGTTTCTCATTATATTTTGACCCCCACTTATTTTTCTTAATTTCGGGAAGACAAAAAAAATTCAAATAAAAGTTGTATTATTTTATCTGCACCGACCAACAGTGTAGCAATAGACCAAATTTTGTATACAGGGAGTGCCCAATAAAATGCATCTCCAATATTGCAAATGGGACAACCTGTATTTTTTTATAGTTTTGAGTAACCCTGCATTTCCTGATTACAAATATATAACATAGTGTAGCATTAGTTTTGTTCTATAATGGCGTATGGTACTACTATACTATACTAAGAAAAAAATATATTTTTAAAAACTTAACAAAATTAATGACCTACAATAGTACATTTAAGATTACAATTAATGCTCCAAGTACCCTCTATTGTTATCCATGCACAAGTAATATGTTCGTCTCAAATTTTATAATGCGTCGGATATTGTGTTATTACGACCATTTAAATTTTCAATTTCCGCGCGAACTTTTGCAGTGATAGTGTATTTGAATCAAAATACATTTTGTCTTGTAAAAACCCCAATAAAAAGCTATCACATGGTGTTAAGTCGGGACTATTTGTTGGCCATGTAATGGTACCCTTATTGCCGATCCACACATTAAATTGATTATTTGAATGCTCTTGAACGGCTACGACAGTATGTGGCGGTGCTCCATCTTGTTGCCATATCATACTATTTAATTGATTTTGTGTATAATTTTGATTTAATAGCTTATCCACTTCTGTAATGACTGTGTCCAAATATGATTACCCAGTTAATTTATAATCATAAAACAATGTTCCAACTATTTTTTTTGCAATATTCCGCACCACAAATTTATTGATTTTCTTCGTGACTTTTTTTTGATTTATTTTTCTTTTTCTATTATTTTTCTGTTCCCACGAAGACCTATATTTCTTCTATTAACAATGCCTGAAGTTAAAAAATTTGATTCATCTGTCCATAAAATGATATAAAAATAATTAGGATCATTGTTTAAATTTGTAAGCATGTCTTGACAGAACGGTAAACACTTTCTCTGATGAACATCGGTAAGTTCTTGTACCGGTAATATTTTGTACGGCTTATAGTTGTGCTTTTTTAAAACTCTATATATCGTTGCACGGCTTTTCTCTAATGCATTAGTAGCATTGTTTAGACTAGTTTCGGAATTTTCTAAAATAAAAATGTTATTATGGATTTAATCTATTATTTAAGTATTTAATTTATTTTACCTTCAAAGTAAAGCAACGTATTAAGATCTTCATCATCATTTCCTACGATAGCACGTTTCTTCCGTTCAAACATTTTTTTCATTTAGGACATGACGATAATTATATAAAAATGTGTTTGCAGAACGATTCTATCGATCTGGATAAATCAGAATATATTCCCTTCTTATCGCTTGCTTGTTTTTATTATTATTTTACACAAATTGAGAATATATCTACTTTTTCATCTGCAGTATAACCCATTTCGGTATGAGGACTGACAGTTTATAATAAATTAATAATTGTTTCATTTTGAAATGTCAGTTGCATAGCCACCATGGTTACACTTTTGTAGTACCATATTATGTCATTACGGAACAAAACTAATGCTACAAAATGTTATATATTAGTAATCAGGAAGTGCAGGGCTACTCAAAAATATAAAAAAATACAGGGTATCCCATTTGAAATATTAAGGATGCATTTTATTGGGCACTCCCTGTATGCGAAATTTGGTATGTTGCTACACTGTTGGTCGGTACAGATAAAATATTATAACTTTTAGTTGAAACTTTGTTTTGTATTCCCGAAATTACGGAAAATAAGTGGGGGTCAAAATATAATGAGAAACCCGGTACATTACTTGTTGATATCTCGATATAGTCTTTCCTTCTTTCATCTTTCCTTGGCGCGCACTCTGCTCGCTGAAGTAACGCACTGTTGCCGCTTGTAGTAAAAAGTCTGAAATATTTATTTGCGGCGAAAACAATACATATTATTAACTTTGTTACCTAACTTACCTAACCTACTCAAAATTTTGTGATAGATATTGAATTATGAAAGTATCCTAAATTTCAAACTAATCAGTCAAACTTATTCAACTTGTTTATCCCGGAGACAGATTATTCAAACAACAGTCATTATCATAATCTTTGACTCGACAATCCTTTGTGGATCCTGGTCTGCTCTAAGATTATTCGCCATTCCTTTCGGTTTCTGGCAAAGTGCTGCCATCTTTTGATCTCTAGTATCCCTAAGTCAGTCTTAACTTCATCTAACGACCTTCGCTGTCGGCCTCTGCTTCTTTTTTAACAATCATGTTGTCAGGCATATCATCGGATAGCCAAGCAGTCATCTGATAGCCAAGCGGGCTGGGCGGCTGGCTTCTCCTTCGCTTTAATGCGAGAGATGTCAGTTCAATTCCCAGCTCGGTTTACAGAAAACAAAAAGGCTAACGCATCAGTTTAAAATTCTAAATGAATCTGCGGCTTAGTCGAGAATATGCTGGTATCTGATCGGCCTATGGTGTAGCAGTACGGCAAGAGATAAGGGCTTGCGGCTCGGTGATACTCCTCCATAGATCATTACTGGAAGGGCGTGTAATAGTTATCAATTTTATCTTATTCTCGACAAATAACTTACTTTTATATGTTACAAACGTAAATAAACTAACTTAAACGTGTTATAATTTATCGTTCTGAAGCTATTTTCTTGGAGCATGTTAAAATAATTACTATTTTAATTGGAATAAACCACAACTAAAGTTTAAAATTTTATTGAAAAAAAAGTTTGTTTTAATTTTCACTTGGGAAATCTTTCTCAAAATATAAACATTAATAAATTAAATAAATTTTGTTTTTTGTTACTTGGTGAAAAATTTTCCTAATAATTTAAGTTTATCTGACTCGTTGACAATTCTTGACAATTCAGACGTATTATACATTTTAAAGTAGACGACTTTAAAATGATATTGCCAATATTGTTGAGTTGCATTCCTGGGACGACTTTATTGTATGATAGTTTATTCGATTACATGAAATTAACTTTAACTTGAGAATATCCGTCAGAAAAATTCATAGCATGTAATTCGTCTTTAAGAAGACAACCACATGTAATGATGACAGTAAAATTTTCCTTTTAGTGATTCCACAGTAAATCATGCGAAAAATCCAGGAGAAAAACCTCATAAAACTATCCGAACATAGTGAGTATATGGTCCTACATTTAGTTTATTCTTTCCTGTGCGCATGGATAAAGAGAATAACCGAATGGAGCTCCATAAGAAAGAGGAAAAGAGAACGGCCCCGAAGATCCTCGAGGAACGAAGTAGTAGACGACGTCATGAGTCGGAGAGGCCTAAACGATGGAGAATGGGACAACAGAGAGAAATTGGTAACGGGGTTGAGCGAGAGAAGGCAGTGAATACTGTAGAATCGAATCCTTGAATATATGTATATATAATATATATATATATATATATATATATATATATATATATATATATATATATATATATATATATATATATATATATATATATATATATATATGTTCGGAAAGATTTCCGCGGTTAGTACAATAAAACTTAGAGCTAAGATTAATATTATTACTAAAATGAATATCAAACTCACCAGTCTTCCGGGTTAAACCGCGTCGATATCCATTTTGCCGAGCTTTCGGCATCCTCTCTGATGCCTTCCTCAGGCATCTCTTATTCTCTTTTTATATAAATATGTATATATATATATATATATATATATATATATATATATATATATATATATATATATATATGAAATAATATATAATAATTTTAGAAGACAAATATAACCATGCCGTCACAAACTTTGTGCCATTTTCGGACCGATGTCTTCTTATTCAACTATCCGGAAAGCCAGTAAATATTAACATCATTCAAACTTATGCCCCTACGGCCGATAAACCCATAGAAGAGCTAGAAGCGTGGTATGCTGACGTAGAAAAACTAATAAAGATGACCAAAAAACGAGACCTAACATTTATCTTAGGTGACTTTAATGCTAAGTTAGGTAGAGGAAAAGTTTCTGGATTGATCGGAAACTTCGGACTTAGAGCAAGGAACGACAGGGGAGAGACCTGGGGGAGAGACAGGGAGAATGACCGAATTCTGCCAACAACACAACATGGTAGTGACAAATACATGGTTTAAATTACACCCTCGCAGATTGTACACTTGGACTTCACCACAACACAATGAAAACAGAGTAATCCGTAACCAAATAGATTACATATTGGTCAACAAAAGATATCACAATGCAATCATCAGTGCAAAAACATATCCTGGAACTGACATCAATTCCGATCATAATCCTGTTGTTGCAAAAGTTCGCGCAAGATGGAAACTAATAGAGAAACAAAAACCTCAACATCAACTATTAGACATCCAATTATTGAAAAACGACACCATACATCAGACAGTAAATAAAGAATTAAACAAAAATTTAGGAAATATCGACCACAATAGAATTAGCGAGTACGATGACATAAACGTTCTGTGGAAAACTATTAAAGAACAAATGAACAATGTAACGGAAAAACATCCAAAAGTAACACCTAGAAATAACAAACAGGAATGGATGACAGAAGAGATTTTACAATTAATGAACAAACGAAGAGAATCTAAAGGAAAAAATGACAAGGACGAAGAATACAAAAGACTAAATAGAATAATTCGAAAAAAAAATAACCGAAGCAAAAGAGAAATGGCTGGAAACAAAATGCGTTAAAATAGAAGAACTGCAACAAAGGCAAGATTTTTTTAATTTACATAAAAAGGTAAAAGAGTTTACATCGACTACTAAGAGAACGACTTTTCACACCATGCTGAACACGGATGACAAACTGCTAGAATCAACGGAAGATAAACTGAAAGAATGGGAAAACTATATTAAAATTCTTTTTCACGACATACGAGAAGAACCAAGATTGGAAAATAACAACGAAGGGCCAACAATTCCAAAATCTGAAATCAGAAATGCAATTAATCATCTCAAAACAAATAAAAGCCCAGGTCCAGACGGAATATACCCAGAAACGTTCAAATTAATCAGCGAAGAAAATATCGAATTATTTGTCCTTTTATTCAATCGCATTTATGATACAGGTAAAATACCCCAAGATTGGCTGGAGTCAATATTCATCCCACTACCAAAAAAGCCAAACCCACAACACTGCAATGAGTTCCGTCTGATAAGCATTATGAGTCATGCAGTAAAATTCCTACCAAAAATCGTACATAATCGTATCTATAGAAAGTGCGAAACAATCATCGGAGACGATCAGTTTGGATTCAGAGCCGGCATGGGAACGAGAGAAGCCCTGTTCAGTTTACTAGTTCTCGCCCAAAAATGCTACGACCAACAGAAAGATATATTTATATGCTTTATAGACTTCGAAAAAGCATTTGATAGAGTAAGACACGACCTACTATTAGAACGTTTGCAAGAAGTCGGTTTAGATGGAAAAGACATCAAATTCTTAAAAAACTTGTACTGGAACCAAAAAGCCAGAGTTAGGATCGAAGGTTCCACATCCGCAGAAGTAGAAATTAGGAGGGGAGTTAGACAGGGATGTGTTCTGTCGCCTCTGCTGTTTAATCTTTACTCCGAGTTTCTATTTAAAGAAGCATTGGAGGATTCCAAGGATGGAGTCAAGGTGAATGGCGTAAATATCAACAGTATCAGATACGCCGATGATACAGTGTTAATTGCGGATTCCGACTCAGGTCTACAACGACTCATCGACAAGACCAACTCGACCTGTGAGCAATTTGGTATGAAAATAAACAATAAAAAAACCAAAGTGATGTCAATCCGAAAAAACCAAAACGTACCTCAACCTTGCACAATAAATGGGCACATCTTAGAACAGGTCAATAGATTTAAGTACCTGGGATGTTGGATCGATAGCAGCCTAAATCCTGATCAAGAAATAAGATCGAGAATAGAACAGGCTAAAAAATCTTTCGAAAAAATAAAAAAACTGCTTTGTGATTCTCGAATAAAACTCGAAATTCGACTACGTTTATCAAAATGCTACGTCTGGTCGACTCATCTATACGCAGTTGAAACGTGGACCCTTAAAACATCAACCGTAAATAAATTGGAGGCCTTTGAAATGTGGATCTACCGGAGAATACTCAAAATTTCATGGACATCGCATACCTCAAACGAAGAAGTGCTGCATAGAATAGGCAAGGAAAGAGAACTTTTTAACACAGTTAAAGTAAGAAAAACATCATACCTAGGCCACATACTGAGAAATAATAAGTACCAATATGCCCAACTTATAGTGAAAGAAAAAATCGAGGGAAAGAGAGGCCTAGGAAGGAAAAGACTATCATGGCTCAGAAACATCCGACAATGGACAGGGCTAAATTTTGAACAGCTAATAAGAACAGCTGAAGATAGAGAAGAGTTTAAAATTGTACCTAGTAGCCAACCTCCATTGAGGAGAGGGCACTTTAAGAAGAAGAATGAAATAACGAAAAGTCGAGAGACCTCTCTGATAGCAAATTAGGTGAACCGCAAATTCAAAGCCTCTTACTAGAGGCTTTCAACTACGCTAGAAGTACATTTTTACTTCGACATGCATCTACGATTCACCTTTAAAAATTACGATTTTTTTTTACTCTTTGCCTAGAGAAAGACGTTTAAATGAAAGTAAAAGATTGCATTTCATTTCGATCGGAACTCCACCATAGCCCGACAAGTGTTTCGGGTTATTCAACCCATCGTCAGGAGCTCTTGTGGAAGTTCAACCGAAATGAAATAATGCAGTCTAGTATCTGTCCATTATAACTAAAATAATAGCCAGGATACGCTAGCAGCGACATCTATATGAAATAACGAGAAGTCGGCTAATTTGCTATCAGAGAGGTCTCGACTTCTCGTTATTTCATATAGATGTCGCTGCTAGCGTACCCTGGCTATTATTTTAGTGATAATGGCCAAATACTAGACTGCATTTCATTTCGGTTAAACTTCCACAAGAGCTCCTGACGATGGGGTGAATAACCCGAAACACGTGTCGGGCTATGGTAGAGTTCCGATCGAAATGAAATGCAATCTTTTACTTTCATATATATATATATATATATATATATATATATATATATATATAATATTAAATATAGGAGAAACGAAGGTGATCTAAATTGAACTTAAATAGTGATTAAAGAAATATTTTATAAGTTATATACTAGAGAATATTATAACAAGTATTTATATGAGGGTATTCTTAAGAAATTAGCATAATATTAAGTTTAAAATTTTTTTTTTTTATAATTATCCTATTACAGATGTATTTGGGTGCGCCATATTTATAGGCAACCAAATATACAGTAAGTCTGTGTTATTATGACATAAGAGTGAATTTGAACAGAAAGTAGATATTTAAAATGATAATAACGGATTTAAGATAATGTTATTTATTACTTTAAGATGTTTAATTTACATATAAGTTTACATTTTGATCTGACGTACACTAGATCGTTGCATTCGAACCTTTGAACTGTATTTATTCCGCCCACGACGAGTGCTTCCTTTGACTGCAGACCACTGTCATCAACATTTGAAACGGTAGCATTGGGTGGCAGAATGGCATAATTTAGCATTTATCGATGAATCTAGATTCTGTTTAGGAATGCATAATGGTTGGAGGATGGTCAGATGCAGCTGTGGAGAGCCACGAGATATCAGGTTTGCTGTTGAGAGGCATGTACACAGGACAGTTGGAGTAATGGATTGGGGGGCTATTGCTTGTGGTAGCCGATCATGACTTAAGTTTATTCAAGGCAATATGATATCTGCGAATTATGTTGGCTTTCTCCAAGAAGCTGGCGTTAATGTTTGGCCGTGGCTGCCACGTGCTCTGGATTTAATTTCTATCGAACATGTATGGGATATGATGGTAAGAAGATTGTCCGATTTGCACCATTCTCCTCAGACTCTGGCACAGTTAATACATGAAGTTCAAGTTGCTGGGACCGAGGTGCTACAAGCAGACATCGATCATCTAATTTTGTCGATGACTAGATGTACAGGTACAGGAGTGTATTTTTGATTACTTGTTCCTAAAAATTCTTGACAACGTTATCGTTTTATTCTTGATGTAAATCTGCCATGTTGCTAAAAAATTAAGTTTAAGAAATTATTTCATCTGGGTGTAACACTTTTAATGTCACTGAGGGAGCCTTGTACCTGGCTACCTACATCACGAGAGTTGGAAATCTTTGGATTCCAAATCTTACTTCAAAGGACTTGTGAATGGATGCATCTCCATAGGTTTGGTTCTTCAGTGACCGTTGAAGGATAATGATTCTTAATGTGAGCAAATATAGCTCCAGAGAAATAAAATCACTTTTGAGTTTATCGATTTATAATTAAATCTTTTAAGAGTAGAGAGGTCCAACACGGCCGTAACTTACTTTACAATATCAAATGTACTCTTTCCTTATAACACGTAAAGGAAACACCGTTATGAGAAATTGACCGATTTCGGCGAAGAGAAATATTTAATACGTGAATTGCGAGTTTTTAAATACTTGATGCGATGCCTCGATGGCGATGTGTCAACTTGAACTGATCTTACTGAACTGATAAAACACTACATAATGAGTGAACGGGAAGATTACCCCTATTTTATATAGGTGTGAAAAATATTTAACAGGGTCAGACGCCACTCAGTCGGGTGTCGCGTTCAAACTTGATAAAGTGACTATTCTAGTTATTCTACACTAAGAAAAGTCTAAAGAATTACATTTTTATTTTATATTTTAAAACAATATGTTCATTTCTGGAACACTCACTGAGTATATTATGCCTCTTGCATACAAAATGTTTTTCATATATTTTCGTCATCTTTAGCAACGTAGAATAAATAATTAAACTTCTGGAGTTTGAAGATCTTTATATCCGGATAGTTTTGGGTCGATGTTGTAGAATTTCTTTAACCTCGTCTTTCTCATAATCGCTTAGATCTACTATATTCTCGACATCTGAAAAATTATCAGCCAACTCTTGAAACTTTGTGGTCGTCAAATATTTTTTAAAATTTTATTACTTAGAATTTTTATCTGACAATTAATACTTTTCTACAACTATTTATAAGATTTTAGACTAACTTTTTATAAAAATTATCACATATTTCTACTAAATAAAGAGTAATAAAAACAGATCAAATTCAAAACTTATTTTACTTACATCGTCGGGCGCGCTGCGGAACGGAAGGCTGTAAATTTTACATCTATTACTTTGGCGTTTCACTGACAACTAAATAAATCATCATATTTTACAGACGCGGTATGCGCGTAGTGAGTAACCCAATATAGTCATTTGAGAATAGCGAGATGTACAAACAGACATAACTAATAATACTTTACGGAATATTGAACTTAGTAAAAAGGCAGCAGATAAGACCGATAGCACGCCCGTCGAAGGGTAAAATATTTTTTATTAGTTATAGAAATATGTTAGAAATAAAAAAGCGCTATTTTTTAAGTTATATAAATATTATTGTCATTTTTCTATAATTTTTTTTTGGGTATATACACAACGGAGGTATGACCTCCACGGTTGTTGATTACTATCCTACATTTGTAAGGCAAACTCAAGATCAGATAATTAATGTCTTGCTGCGGTATTCGGTTCCACTCGATTGAAATGCCCTTCAACAGTTGCTTCTTGTACTGAACGCAATATTTTGTTGTAAAATGCGTCTGCATAATATGTCCCATACATGCTCAATTGGGGATAAATTTAGCGAATGTGCAGGCCATAGGAAAACCTCAATATCGTTATCTTCGGAAATTCGTTCGCACGACCCAGTCCACAGCCACCTTTACTTCCAAGCCATGAAGTAAAACAGGCAACACCGCATTCTATGACGTCGGTAGTCCGATAATCAGCTGTAAGGTCTACCTAATTAAACGAATTTAAATTTTAGGAAACTGATATTTTAAAAACTTCAATTCATTACAGAAATATTTTTAGGGAAATTAAATGAATAAAACCTTATATTTACCTAATAAATATATATAAAGTTTTATTATAATTAAGGTTATATTATCAATAAAATAATCACTAGAGTAAAATTTATTGCACTTAAAATACAGTGTCAAACAGTTAATCTTACAATCAAATGCAGTCAAGAATCTCTAGAAATTTTAAATATTAAGTTGTTAAGCATATAAATAACACAATACATTAACACGACATTTAAAAAGATTATTAAAAATACAAGACATAAAATTTGTTCAGTAAAAAGTTTGTTTTAAAATTTGTTCTAAAAAAACAGTGTAACTATTATGATTAAAAAATTCATCCTAAGAAATCAGACACAATATAAATATGGTTCTAAATTAATCTAATTGAAAATTAAATATTTTACTATTTACTTATAACTTTTGTTGAATTTTCATACTTAGGTATACGAAAGTAGCAATTTTAAATAGGTATGAATAGGTTTTTTGTCATATAGACCAAGTTAGAGAGGTATACATGAAAAATGTGTTGAATGTAACATACTATTTATAACTTGTATATTGATTTAAAATAGCCTATATTCTCAAAAGATTTTTGAATGTAATACTCAAATTTGTTATCACTTATCTAAAAAGCAGATCTAAATGACAAAGTACGTTCTCTAATTGTGACCATCTTGTTAATTAACTACATATTGTATTGTACTATATTATAAAATCCATTTAAAATCATTACTACTTAATCTATTTTTACTTACATTGACGATTACACTAAAATTACTGCTAACTATTGCACTATGTGTTACACAAATATTATCACACTTGTGTCCCAACTGATTAATGTTTAATACATAGAAATATACACAGTCACTTGTAATTTTACTTGTCCAGTTTTTCAATGGAATATTATTGTCTAAGTCTAATTGTCATAATTATGTTATCTCTTGTTCCCTTTTCTTATGCAAAAAGTTTCTTCTGTCTTCGGGATTCCTTCTTTGTTTAGTACGATGAACAGTTACATATGATGGTATTTCAGGAAATATATTAGGAACTGCATTGCCTTTTAAGTTGGGAAATATTAACTTTTCAATGTGTACATTTCCAACTTTATCTTCTCATTGTTCAGTCCGCTGAATATCATCTTCATGAAAATGTTTGGCACATACTACGGAAGATTTGGTAATTGTATAGCCTTCTCTATAAATAGAGCATAACCCAGTATACCTTCTTTGAAGATCTTTGGGAAACGAAAACGTACTTTCTGCCTGTTTCGTTTTTAAAGTACTGTCATAATTGGTTTTGCAACCAGGTACACAACAATGCCAGAGCATCTGTAACAAAAAACAAAAGTATTATTATTGTTGTTTTTAGTTTACATATTTTGTAACAAGAAGCAAAAGTATTATTATTTCAGTTTGTTTTGTAGGTTATATTTATACTTGCCTTTTAAATTGTCGTTAAGAATCTTCTAAAACTTCTAAATTTAATAAAATTTCACTTATATTAATATTTTCTAATTAATTTAAACACAATTTACAAACAAAACATTCGAATAAAGTTAAAAAAACACTAAATTCAACAAACTTTACAAGCCTTCCTATATGAAATTTTAAACAAAACAAACCACGGTCGGACTACCACGCGTTGTTGCCAAATTTCTACTTCATGGCTTGGAAGTAAAGGTGGCTGTGCCCAGTCAGTATATTGAAGACCAGCTTGTTGGGCAAAGGGTACAACAATAGGTTCTAGAACAATATAGCAGTAGTCTGTTGCATTTAAAAACCGTTCTAGACAAACTAGATTGGTTGTTCCACCAATATTGATGCCATCCCATACCATTATATTGCTTTATTGCTGTATATGAAGCACCTGCATGGTGGCCAGTCATTCAGCATTGCCAGATCGTCTACAAATTCTGGTCCGTTATGTATCTGGTGCAAATCCAAATCAAGACCATCTGTGAACAAAGTAGATACTCACTCACGTCTTACCCAATTTGCGTGTTCTTGTGCCCACTGAAGTCGATGAATGCGATTTTCTCTGAATAACACAGCCACCCTCACAGGTCTTTGAGCACTTAACCCTACTTTATGTAGCCTATTTTAAATGGTTTGGCGAATTACAAACACCTGATGGGTCTCTTGTAGCCTTTTTTGTAATTGTAATGCAATTAGAGTGCAAATCTACAAAGCTTACCTAATAAAACGATCTTCAATCTGGTTGGTTATTCTTGTACGTCCCCTTCTATTCTAGGCCTTTATGACGTTTAGTAACATCACCAATTTTTTACTCCTTAACCACAAACGAATAATGACACTACTGTTTGTGTGACGGAACTTTACAACGACATTTGACTGAAAAATTCCTATAGCAGGCTACTGCGTTTCGCGATTTAAATCATGTTTCTTTATTACTGCTAATTACAAAACTTAACAAATTCCACATATAATTGAAAAATCAAGTTTTGTTAAATATTTTATAGCCATTTTAATCAGAATTACCATACAAGTTATTGATAATACAATACCAAAGAGATTAAAAACATAAATTTATTTTTGTATTTGTAGCTTATAGTAATTTAAAGCTATTAATAAAGGTGTCCCCTAGATTATTTTAATGTGTGTATATTTTGACATGTTTGTTATCAATTCGTCTAAATAAATAATGCACAATCCTGCAATCTTACATAATGTAGATCCCCAATAAAATTTTCTGGCAATTTTTTGAATCACTGTATTTTTAACTACATTTTAAAAGAATTAGTAACGTCATGTTGTAATGCAATTCTAAAATCCGGAGTTAATTCCAAAGCAGGTCAACCTCGGAAATCTACCAAAGAATTACCGTCTTCTCTGGTCACACTTAATTGCTTAAACTACTTCCGAGTTCACACATAAAATTGAACCTTTTACTGATTACACAAACTCGGTTAATCCGCTATAAAATCACACCGTGCCACTGCGGCAATCGTCTGCGGTTTGTTGGTCTTACTCTTCTAGAAACTCGCTCGATTTTATGCATTTAGTGACATCGGTTATCGTCCAAGATCAATTAGGTGAAATTGCTTCCAACCAATCACTAAAAAAACTTGGGAAGTTTTTTCCGTATCAGGTTTTCGCAAACGAATTAATGAATTAAAAAGGAGATGAAATTTGTGTTGATTTGACAACAATTGCCAGACGAAAAAAATTCTGATTACTCCACAGAAATATTTTACAGCTTTTAAAAAATTAATTTAATCTTTCTTGACTTTGGGCATAATTTAATAGCAGAAAATGGGACAAAGGCGAGAATATACTAAATATATAAAAACGGAAGCGAAATATGGGGCTCAAGTTAAAGTCTAGAAGTTACATTGTTAGAATCACGAAGAGCATTCTAAAAAGTGGGCTATTAAATCTTAGTATAAAATGGTGAATAATTACGAATATCTGAAGGCTATAATAAACAACAAAATAATTAAAATATCGAAATCAAAAGACGTATCGAAATTGCTAGGTCCATTTTCATAAAAATGAAGGAACTGTATAATAATCGTGATTTAAGTCTATATCTAGAAATAAGAATATCACGACCATAAATATGTATTAATGTATTAAGTACCGTGTTTTAGGACGGGTAAGCACGTACTTCTAAACAGAACAATATTTAATCCAATATAAATTAAGGATAACTCGAAGAGTAGTGGGTTTTTCGGTCAAAAGGTGGAGAACAAGAAAAATAAGGTAGATACTTCATGTATTTATTTGAAGACGTTTCGCTCTCTAATCAGAAGGTATCATCAGTTCATCCAAAAAGAATAATATGAAAAACCAAACATCCATAAAGAGGTTAATACAAACATGTTAACGAGGGTTTTAGTGTAAATTTCGTCACATTATATATTGAAAAAAATCTGGGAGAGCACCCAGCCCTGCGTTACTTTTCGCATAATCTTTACCTCGAATGACAACTTGCCTTTGACCCTGACTTGAAAACTGAATTAGAAATTTATGATTATTCACATGGCATTCTCATCTATTTGTTCCTTTTAAAGCGCGGCGATCATCTTCTGGTTTTAAAAATAAACACGTTTTCACAGATAGTTTTTTTGTAGTGCTATAAATGTTGACAATAGAAATTCCTCTGAAATACTACCTGAATCATAAATAACGTTAAACAGTTTATTTTAACTCTTTTGTTTTTATTTTACCGGTCACTGTTATAAGTTCGGCTGATATTTCGTCCAAACCTATAGTTTTGGACCGCTTTCTCCTCGCTTTCTAGTATTGATGGGACAGTCATGGAAATAATTTCAGGAGAGTTACCTCGGTAGTTCTAGAAAATTTTTCCAATGTACACTTGTCAAGTGGCCATCTTCTCCTAAAAAGTTGTCTCAAGGAATAAGATTTCATGATAGGAAATTGATACGTCAAAACAAATTTAAAATATAATTTTCATTGTAACCAACTGTGTTTTTTTTATTTAAATATAAAGCCACATCAACTGTGAAGAGTTATTAGTGGACATAACGAACACAAGAGAGATTACATTAAATACAATTAAAGAACTTAATCTCTTTTAAATAGCTTTACACTTTTTTTCTTCTTCAGGATATGAGCAGCTGGAACAGATAGGTAATGGTTCTTCTGTTATTAAGTATTTGTGTGTTGAGGCAGTATAGCTAATATGGTGTACGGATATGTTTCCAATTTTGCAGTATGGTTTGAGCTCATTCGACATTTGTCTACCAGTTGACCTGCTTTTTCATTTGCGTAAATACGTGAATGTGTAGGTACCCACATAAAAGCTGTTAGTCTTATATAAAATAATGTTATTCCTAGTTCTATCAGTGCAGGGAATACTTGCTTATTATCTTCTTCTTTCCGTTCCTCTCCTATTAATGATTGCATATTATCAAGGCTATTCGTACTTTGTTCTGTTCCTATTCTAAATAGTTTGTTTGTAGTATTCCAAGTATTATAATTTTCTCTTTTTCATGGTAACTATTACTTTAGGTCTTTTGTTAATTCACTATAACACTTTTGCATTTATGACTAGGTCAACCCAACTTATGCTTAATATTCGTCGATGGCACCTCATCCCGAAACTCTCAAAGAAGGAGCTCTCCTCGAGAAAAGGAGTACGGCCGTTAATCCAATATAATTGGAAAGAAGGTGGCAACTTCATCTATTTATTTAAAGACGTTTCGCTCTCTAATTACAAAGCATCATTAGATTATTTAAAAAGAATAATATGAAAAACCAAACATCCATATAAAATGTAAAGAAGCTTAAAACATTAGACATTAAATAGTTGATAACAGTAAATAACAGTAAAAAGTTGTTAAAACAATTAATTAAAACTAAGTACAGTTTACAATTTAACACAAACTTAGAACAGAAAAGGAGCCATGTGGTTAATATACATGTAATTTAAAGAAAGTGTGTAAAAAAACTTATGTAAAAAATAATTATATGCCGAGAAACTGAAGATCATGAGATCACAGAATCACCCTTCCAACAGTACCATATTAATTTAGTTTAATTTTGACTTTAGTTAACATTATTGAAGAGATTGCAAAAGTTTGCTGTAGTAATATTGTAACCTCGGAAATCTTTTTTGGATGGTGCTAGAAAGATAAGCAATGGAGACACTGCGGACGGCAGCCAGATGGTTGGTGGAGAGCGAGTCGTGGGTTCGAAACTAGCTTTTGGAACCGGGATTGGGTCCAACGGACGAAATAAGTAAAGATAGGATAAGAGATATTAGAAAAGATATAGAAATAAACAAAAAGATGGGTAAAATTGCCAAAGATAAGAGAAGATAGAAACTAGGGTGTTTCAAAAAGATATGTCAAAAATTAAATCACGCATTCCGGGGACAGAAATAAATTGATTCAATCCAACTTACCTTAAACAAAAGTGACAGTTAGCCAACTAACAAGAGTTAGTCCTACACTACTTGACATTTTGTAATAAAACTAAACACATTACTTTCTTGTTCTGAAAGCGTTTTTCATAGAAAAGAAACAACAAAATCTTAGCACACAGAAACCTATTAAGGGGCTGTGCAGCCCTAAATCCCCCCAAACTTTTGAGTACGTTTAAATCAAATGAATTTTGTGGCTTCATTAGTTTAACACATTATTTTTAAAACTTTTTTGCCTCTTATCACTTTTTCGAAAAACTAGTTTTTTCCTAATTGGCCATAAAAGTTCAATTAGTTTCTACGGATACAATAATTACAAACAGTTATATCAATAATAGTCAATAATTTAAAGCTATCATTTATTGTGTGAATAAGATTAATATTAAAAATTTGAATATTACAAAGCCTACATATTTCAAGAAATGTTAGATATGCATTTAACTTGTAAGTTGGAACAGTTTAAATTATGATTTCAATAAACTATCGAGAATATCGTAGATGAATAACAAGGAAACAGTGCAGCAGTTGCAAGGCGCTTTGCAGTAAAATACCCCAATCGAAATGCACCCTATAGACGATTATTTCTGACCATTGATCATTAGGTATTAGGTATTACACTTACTTACCTACGAAACTTAATCAGCCTGATCTTTCTACTGCTCAAAGGTATAGTAATAAATAATATACTAAGCAAATATTTAGAGCTGCTATTTTATCAGGGAACTTGTTAGGAGCCGACAAATAAAATACATGCAGAAAACATTAACAATATATTAAACACAAAATTATGATGCTGCTAAATGCAAAACAAGTAATAAAAATACACAACTATGAAATGGTGTTATATTATGTATAAAATTAAGCAATAGTATAATAAAAAAATACCTTTACCAAGATATATAAGGCAATCAGATACAAATATAGTTTGGAGTATCTCGAGATATTATAGGAAAGATAATCAGCAAAAATTATAGCAAATACAAAAGATAGCAAAAATTTCTTAACTCTAAATTTACAAAAAAAAAACAAACAGGTTACAGAGTTGAAAACATTAACTAGCCAAACCGCACTTGACTAGGTGGGTTACTATCTCGCACTAGTAATTAATGCTAAACAACTGAGATGTTCATAGTTATTATTTATGGAAAGTTCTTGAATTGTTCTTTAAATTAAATATTAAAATCGGCAATCTGCAGATAAAGATATGAATGAATGATGGGTGATACGTCCAGATAATGGCAGGTGATATGATACCATACCATATTACTCGCCCAGATAATTTGCAGATAAAGATTATGATAACTTACATAATTCCTGATGACGGCAGCTTAATTCACTGAATTTAATATACTGTACTGGTATTCAACACTGAATTTAATTAGGTACCATTAAAGGTAGTGTAGAACTATATATAACTAAATATAGTCTAAGACAAGAAAACTGAAATATAGAGTGTATACACACTTAGAAAATAATTCACAGAGACGATAATTTCAAGCAAGCGACCACACTCAACGAGAGTCCACCGAGAAGTCTCACGAGATAATCGACCTGTGCTTAACGAGAGCCCACCGAGAAGTAAGTTGGTTCCACTAAAAAGTTCACCAATTATCCAAGAAAAAAGAAGAAGAAGGTATATCCCCCACTTAAAATCATCGGACAGTTGTTGGTAATTCTGAGGAAGTAAAAATTCCGAAAGTTTTGTGTTACCGGTACCAACAATCGGACATGAGAAGCAGACAATACTTGGGATTAAGTTAATGTCAAAAGATACGGGCCTTCGGCGAAAATTATCAATTTATGTAAAATAACCTGCATACCCAAAAGCATTAGATCTTTTCATACTGAGTATTAAGACGGAAAGGATTAACTACCTTTAGTAATTAGGGAAGTCCATTATAATTTAGTAGATTTAATATTATTTTCTTATCGTAAACACGGGAATTCCTAATCATCGGCGTATCGCACGGGGGTAAAAGAAATTAAAAATAATTAATATTTTAATAATAAAAAAAATGTTACAATATTGTAAAAATTTAATTAAAAATCCTTTGTAATAGGTATATTTTAGGCCCAAACGGGCTAAGTTAAAAAGACAAAACGTTTTCGGAAACCATGTTCCATCATCAGTGTCCTAGAAACTAGTTAACCACTTAATTAAAAAGAACATAGGTTAAAATTTTGACTAAGGTTAAAGAACAATGTGGTTAATACTTACTAGGAGTACATGAATGAAGCCACCAAGATTAAATATGTGGGTAAAAACCCGATTACATATGTTTAATTACATTTAGTTTTAAATTAATGTTGAAATGATATAAGATTACAGAGTTACCGATGGATTTGGTAACATGGCGACATATGACTCCACGTTGAAGTTGCTAGTCCTGAGACGGTATGTCTTCGAGGACTGTATGAGTGCAACTGAATGGCAATGACATTTGATGACAATATTGTTAAGTTATGACGGAAATAATCACAGAGCAGTCAATGTAGCTGTATGTTTCTACTTAAGGCAAAAGCCAACGTTATTTAAAATTGTGAAAATTAAGTAAATTAATATAACAGTATCAACCATCAAAGTTGTAGTTTTTAATTTATGAAATTGAGATGATATAAGGGGGCAAAATTTTTATGGTTGTAGTTAGGCAACCAACTATGCATGTATGTAGTAATGAAATATAGAAAATTTTTTAAATATATGGCCCTTTATGTTACTTAAACATTTGGTACCCAGAAAATATAAACTAGACACATGTGGAAGGTTGAATTTTAGAAAATATTGATGTTAATGGTTGGATCTAAATATATTTATTTAAAATTGGAGGTGTTCTTGTTTGAATAAAATAAAACTGTTTTAGTAAATGTTCACATGTTATTTAACTTTCAACTCAAATATAGAGGTCCTGTATGTCAGAAGCAACATTTGGTACCTAGCAAATGTGAAAATTTATTTTGAGTAATAAGTTCATGAACATAAATGTCTGACAAGGTAGTAACAGACTAAAAGGTGTGGAAGTTTTATTGTATTAACTATTATATGTAATGAACGAAAGATTTTATTTTGATGGTTGGAACATGATTATGTAGTATGTTGAAAGTGTGATAATCTGCTTATAACTTAAGAAAGGTCCTATCTGTCATAAGGCAACACTAGGCACAAGAGAAATAAAAAGAATAAGTTATAAGTTAGGTTTGTTGAAGGTATAAGTTGTCTCAAAGTGTGATGATGGTATGGTTGGCTTTGTTGATATTAAGTAAAACTAAAAAGTTTTTGCAGTGTCATCTTTGCAGATGAATAAGTTATGTGATTGGATATTATTCAAAAAGGATACGAGGATCTTAAGGTGTTCGTTCAAGTTAATTAAACCGTTAAATCCATTATAGGTATACAAATTCGTTCACTGCTTCAATAACGTCGTTTTCTTTAGAATGGTTCAATAGAATATTAATTTTAAATTATTCTATGCCTTATTTTATAAATTTTAATATAATAGTATACCAATATTTATAATTTATTTTTGTTGCAGGTATGTAAACAACTATAGTTGTATAATTTTGTGGCTTAAGGTAAGAAATGCACTGTCAAACTTTTTTTTCTAATTGGTTTATGAAATATGCGACTTTTTTAGGAAAAAAATAAATTAAAAAAATTATGCTCGCTCCAATATGACTTTTTTTATAATTTTTTATGCACTTTTTATTACGTTTCTTTTTTTTTACTAGATTTTCTAATTTTTTGTGTATACGTCAAAATAGCTGTCAAAGTGATTTTAGTTTTATCGGAGGTCACCTAAAAAATATTAAGTTTTATCAGTTTTCTGGTAGATGCCAGTCGTGTTTCTAAATTTAAAGGCATCTTACCTACGTCGTGTTTTGAGTGTAGTGTGAAAAATAGATACTAATTTATTGCAATTAGTGAAACATTGTGTTTATGAGGAAAGACTATGGCAGGTAACGGAGGCAGTGTTGGCCCAATTTCGGCCCCAAGTAAATAATGATAATTCTTCATGTGGTTTTTCTGTTTTTTTATTCCTTTTCTATATCTTTATTGTTGTATCTTCTTAGTTGTCGTCTTAGTTCTTCTCTGTACTCTTGTTTTGTTTCTTGTGTTTTTAGTTTGTCGATGTTCCATTTAATTTTTTTTTCTTTTCTTATTTAAGGTTTGTTTTTATTAATTTTCATCTTTAATGTTGCTATTAGTAGTATGTGATCAGTGTCCGCGTTTGCTCCTCTATAAGATATTACATCGTGTACTATTTGTGTCCACTTGTTCGAAATAAATATATTATCTGTTTGATTGTCATCTATTTTTCCCAGTATCATCTACGTTATTTTGTGTTTTCTTTTGTGTTATGTTTTGTACTGACTATGTATGTGTTTTTGCAGATGCTAGATTGCACATTTTTCTGCTATTTTTTGTGACTTCATATATTATGCCCGCAATATTCTAGTTATAATCTTCCCTTCCCACCCTTGCATTAAAGTCGTCCATTATTAATTAGGTGTCATTTCTGAGAATATTTTTACAGGTTTCTTCTAGGATGTCATAAAATGCTACTTTATCTTTTTCGGTTACTTCTTCTGTAGGGGCGTAACAGTTGAGTATCGATATGTTTGCTTGTTTGTTCTCTATTTTGAGATAGGATATTTTTCCATTAACTGCTTTGATCTGTGCCATTTGTTTAGATCGCTGCTAGCTACATGTCCAGCGTATGCCCATTTCAACTTTAATGATTTTTGCACCACATCGGTGACTTTGGTTTTCTGTCTTATCCATGTGTTTATTTTCTTGTCCTTAAGTGATATACCCAGCATTGCTCTTTCCATCGCGTGTTGAGTGACTCTAAGTATGTTCATATTCTTTTTTGCGATTTTCCATGTTTGTGCCGCATAAGTTAATATCGGAATAATGCATGCATCAAAAACATAGATCTAAGATGTAATTGAATTTGTTGATTTCTGAGTATATAGTTCAGTTTACCAAATACTGTCCAAGCTAACTTTCTTCTTCTTTTTATTTCTTCAGTTTGAATTTCCCTATTTAGGATTATTTTTTGTCCTAAGTATATATATATATATATATATATATATATATATATATATATATATATATATCTTTAACTTTTTCTATAACTTTATCGTTTATTATTGTCGCGGTGACTTCGGAGTGCATGACTTTTGTTTTGTTTAAATTCATTTTCAGTCCTATTTTAGAAGATTCGGTATGTAGTTCTAAAAGCATGGTTTGCATTTCTTGTAGGTCAGTAGCTATCAGGATTATGTCATCTGCAAATCGTAGAATACTGAGGTAGCGGCCATTGATGTTTATTCCCTTATATTTCCAATTTAGGTTTTTAAAAACGTCCTCCAAAACTAAGGTGAACAATTTGGGTGATTAAGTATCTCCCTGTTTGACTCTCCTGTTTAATGGTACAGGGTTCGTGTGTTCATTTTCATTTAGGTAGTATGTAGCTGTAGCTTGGTTCATAGTTTCTTTATTAAGTTAATATATCTGCTGTATATTCTACATTTTGCATTGCGTTTATTATGGCCGTGTGTTCTATGGTATCGAAAGCTTTTTCGTAGTCTACAAATGCTAGGAAAACTGGAAACTTGTATTCGTTATATTTTTCTATTAATATTTTTGTGGTTAACAGTTGATCGAATGTTGAATAGCCTTTTCTAAAACCTGCCTGTTCATATGGTTGGAACAGGCAGGTTTTAGATCAATTTTAACCTGGAGACCATACCAACACAAAGGACTCAGAGGCAGACCTCCTATGAGATGGACAGATGATCTGAAACGGACTGCCAGGAAAAATTATCTACAAGTAGCGTACAATAAAAAACAATGGAAAGGAAGACTTAAAGAGGCTTATGTTCACATGTGGACGTGAATGGCTAGACGAAGAAGAAAGAAAAAAGAACTGCTTTGAATTATATTGCTTTTTCTCTCAGCCTTCCATTCACCATAAATGTTGTCCTATTTTCCACTGTTTGTTTTCTCCTAAATAGTACATAATAAATTTTTTTTCTTGATTTTCCTTGATTTTTTTATCGTTTTTTCTAAATTTCTAGTTTATATTTTCTCATTTCTAAGTGTATTTCTTGCATCTTACCTATAACTAGCATGGTTTAAATATTCCAGGATCCGATTTAAATGGACTTTACTCTTTTTCTCCTATTGCGTTTTTTTTACTTCTGTGTGTCTTGTTTTGTTATTTTTATTAGCCTTTTCTATAGCCAGCTCTGTTATCTTAGTCGTCATAATTATAGGTATCGCCTCTGCATTCCGTATTAGTTTTTTGAAACTTCACCCTTGGTGGTTTGTGGTCTTTTGGTCAGATTACCATTATCTTTGTTTATTTCAATTCTTTGCCGTTAATCTTTAGCTTCATGTACCCTATTTTTGTTGTAATTCCATTATCTTGTTCTTCTTTTGCTATTTTCCTAATTCGTGTCTGTGTTTCCCTTTCCGTTTTTGTCGTGTACGCCACATATATTTTCTTTTACTTTTATTCTTCAGTACAGACTTTTTATTTGTCATATTTTCCATTTCTGCGAGGAATATTTTATCACCAGTTTTGGAGCCATCGGTTCGTTCAGTTTAATCTTTATCTGAAGATTTGTTTCAATAAATTCTTCTAGTTTATATTTAATATGCTAATTATCTTTGGTCCCCATAGTTAAGCCTTTAATAAATTTGCACTTTTTTCTTTCGTTTCTCTTATTTGTTCAATTTTATCATTTACTTCTTTGAGTCCTTTATTACCTTTATATTCTTTTGGCTTCAATTCTTTAATGCAATCCAAAGTCTCTCTTTACTTTCTGCGCAGGTCTTTTATTTCGCTTATCATATCATCGTGCTTTGTCAGTATATCCTCAGTTTAGTTACCGTTCCTATTTGGTTATCTTCTCATAGCCTTGTTCATTCCAAATACCTCTCCTTTTTCATACCCACCCCTGCTTCTCTTTTTCCGGTTCACTTCACCGCTACTTTCGTAGTCTATTCTTGCTATGAACGGTTTCCTATATGCTTCACCGTTGATCATTTAAATGATTACTTGTACACTTTTTTCTTTCGTTGGTTACTATTAAGCGTTATTACCACACGTAGTTCGCAAAAAGTCAAAATCCAAATAAACTTTTCTGAGACCTTGACCTTTACCCGTACTCTGATTTCTTCTTTTTTTTCTTTCTCCTTGTATGTAGGCTTTAAAGCTTATTTTTTCTTCAATGTTAGCCTCCTAAATTGTTTAAATTGGTATGTCAATACTTTTTCGTCCATTTTGTGACGTATCCCGTGATATTCATACTATCCTATCCTCTTGCCATTCTACTAATTTTTTCGTTCCATTCCTGTTTCTGTTTTGTCACTCATGCATTTATATCTTTAATATTGCATGCTCTTCTTACATTTTTGCTTCTCTTCTAAACCTGCCTTCCTTCTTTATTATTTTCCCATCAATTTTAATTTTACATCGTACTGGGTAGGCGTTGTCATACATTTTGTTTTTTCTGCTGATATTGTATTTCTTGGCTGCTGTATTAACGATATGTGTTAATCTTTGGAGCTCGTCTTCTGTCTCTGCGATTAATGCGGCATCGTCTGCATAACATATTATTTGGATTTCTTTGATCCCCATCTCTAACCATGACCTTTACGTCTTGCTTGTATTATTTTATCTATTATTATATAAAAGAGAAGTGAGCTTAACGAGTCACCATGTCTGACTCCGCTTTGTACTGGTATGCACTGTGTTAGTTTTCCATTTATCTTTGTCTGTATTCGAATATATAACTAGATGTTGTCGATGGTTTATATAATATTGATTGGTATGTTTCTGTTATACAGTAGGTGTAAGACGTCTTCGACTTGAATGCGATCGAAAGCCTTTGTCTGGTCTATATAACATAGATATGTTAGTTAATTGTACTCGATGGCCTTTTCTGTTATTGTCCTCCGTGTTTTAGAAGCTCGTTGCTTATTCCGTCTGGTCCTGGTGACTTTCTATTTTTGAATGAATTTATGGCTATCTCCACTTCCTAAAAGTATATCGTGTCTTATTTCAGGTACATTATTGTGTTCATTATTATTTTCCTTTCCTTTAAAAAGTTCCGCCAGGTATATTTCCCATTCGTTTGCTGTTATGTTGTTGTACTCGTTCAATTCTGCCATTTCTTTCTTTCTTCTTCATTCTTTCTTATGAATCTCCATATTTGTTTTTTTTTTTGTACCGTAGAAGTTGTTTTTCATATTTTTTGTAAGCTGCTCCCAGTGTTCCTTTTTTGTTCTTCTTACCAACTGCTTTGTTTCATTTCATATTCGTCTATAATTGTCTCGGGATTCTGGAGTATTTGATGTCTTGTACTTCGTGTAAGCCTCTCTTTTTACATTTCCCTTTTATTTCTTTTCTGAATCAGTATGTATTGTTGTTGGTTCTTTTGTTCAGTATGACTCTGCGTTTTCCTAGAGCATCTGTTGCTGCTTCGAATGTCTGATTTACAACTGCTAATGGATTCTGAGTTTTATTTTTAACCTTATTTAAATATTTTAGCTCTACTTACAGTTCATGACGTCGATGATTTAGGTACTGCTCTTTATTACTTTCAAATAATATTTAATTCTAAAAATAAAATAAAAATTCACTTTTTTCCAACTAATGGTGTAAGATACCGGAGCACAAATTTATCACGTTTCCCTTGTCTCAGTCGCGTGTAATATAAATATTTAATAATATAATCCTATTTTGTATTCTTATATTATAATATTAAGCATGGATAAGGGTATAACACTAGGGAGTTTTCATTTATGTATAAAGAATATTTGAAACCTGTTCGGGATAACAGCGATGGCCATAGCCATTTCCACCCCTCTTCACAGTTCAAGTATAAAATCGTCCTTATACGTTATCCCGCTGACGTGGAGATTTCTTCATACATCACATAAATGACCAGTCGGTCTTTGCTGCTTTATTATGTAATATGGCTCTCTATCCTGTCCGTTCGGAATCGATATCAATATTGCATTTTTATGGTTATATAGGAAGCGCAAATACATGTTGGGTTTTCCAGTTTTCACTTTGTGTCTGGACGTGTTTGCTGCTTGGGTATACTATTGGGAATCGGACGTGTTGACGATATCAGGATAGAAAGGAAATGTCAGGAGATTAAGTTAAAATTTTCCAGGGAATTTTACAGTAAAAACATGTACGTATTGTTCGCGATTTTATTACACCAAAAAAACTACACTTCGTCGTTTCGTCTATCAAGCTAGATTTGAATTCGATGGAAGTGAGCGCTTCCCCGGAGATAACGTTTGTTATTCAAATCACTTCCGATCACTTAAAAATGTACTTTGAAATTCTTAGAAATAAACAACAAAAATAGTATTTTAAATTTTTATTCCAGAAACAACTTTTACGACATTTGAAAAATACAAACTTTAAAAGATTTTTTATTTACTTTAATCTTAATGTAATCAACTGAAAGGTGAACAGAAATTTGTATTTAAATGCTGGTTGCATTATATACGCCTAAACAATAACAATGATAATAGTAATTTATTATTTTTTATTCTCAAATAGAAATTATAAGTTTGTTAATAAGAAACTTCATTAAAAATGAATATGTAACAGGATTGGCACACATAGATTGGAAAAGGGGGACATAGTTAGTATACCATGTTTATTGACAAATTTATATTTTTTTGTACTTTCGGTTTCGGACCTTCCACGTGGCTTAGTATGACATCAACTGGCATCTGGTTCGCTCATATCACACCTTAAAACTTTTCTGTAATGCAAAAATTTTGTTGTTTATGAACAGAATAATGGGCTGAGTAACAACAAAATATAAAAAATTATGTTTTATTATTAACTTATTAGCTACGAATATTATAAAAGTTAACTCTACATTACAACCCGGGGTACAGGTGTACTCCAGGCTGTCGTAAAAGGCCTGTAATTTTTTTACTTTTGGCAAAAAGGTAACGCGCGTTCGTGTAATTTCTTTTTTTAGTAGAAGCAGGTCGAAGGTCAGTTGTTATCTTGCAGTCACTGAATCAATAAGTGCTGATATTTAACATATGCGTTAATTTTTGGGGTTGAGCTGTACCCCGGGTACTATTACTATTATATTTTTACATCGATCCGAAAATAGTATTTCGGTAAATAATTTGTTTTATTCATGAAGTTAGGGTTTTAAATGCGCTTTTTCTTACAGTATAAACATGGATAATAAGGCTCGCAGACCATTAACCCAAAAAGAACTAGAGGGAATAATCGAAAATCTTACTTATTTTGAGACCGACGATCAAAATATTAGTTCTGAGGATGACCTAATAATAGACAATTATAGATTGGAACCTGGCGAAGGTTTCGATAATGATTATAGTCCGGAGCCTGACCAAGATTTCGACAATGATTATAGATCGGAAATAACGAAGATTCTGATGATTACATTCCGGAGAATGACGAAGATTTTAACCATGCTGATTAGTTTTCGGAGAATGACGAGAATTCCAACGATGATAATATGCAGCAGCAAAGAAGTCAGACTAGCTGCGAAGTTTTAACAAGCCATGAAATTGGACCAACCAAAGAAATCTAGTGATTCATTTACTTGGAAATACAGGAGCTGCTCGACAAGTAACTAGTGGAATTTCAGCATGATCTGTGTTTTTTAATGATGATATTCTGAAAAATATTGTCGCCTTCACAAACAAGAAAATTAGATTACAACGAGAACGTTATACAAGAGATCGACATGTTGACAAGGAGGAAGTAGCTAATACAACAATCAGACAATCCTATATGAGAGATACGAATCTAATAGAAATAAAAGCATTATGCCCACTTTTTATTACTACACAGGGGTTCTAAATATGAATTCGGTTACATCGAAAGAAGTTTTCAACAAAGAAACAGGAATTATATTTTTTCACGCTGTAATGAGTGAAGCTTGCTTTGCATTTCTTATAAATTGCCTCAGGTTTGACGACAGGCACACTAGAAAGGAGCGTCGTAAAACACGGTTAAAACTAGAAAGAAACGTTTTGGACTAATGTAAGATATTTTTGAAGCAGTATAGTTTACACCTATTCAGTTGTAGGTACTATTAGTTTATTATCGACCTTTTTCCCAACCACCTATGAGATAGTGTCTAAAGGCACATTTTTATAAGTGGTATATCCCCATTAGGCCCAATTCACTTACAATTTCCAGGTGAGATAATATTAAGAATAATTATATATTAAAATAGTTGTTTTCCAGCTCTTGTGTTTTCATTTTCTTTAATAGTCCAGGCTGCGGTTTAGGATCTGATACAGTATCGAAGGTGAATCTTTGCGAAAGAACAGAAGTTAGAATTGATGTCATTGTGGGTAATTTATATTTGAATTCTTTGAATTTTTTAAATAATTAATATTAAAATTTACATGATGCCACTGCGGGTTTAACCAGAACAGTTAAAGTACACTGCAGAGAATTAAAGTCCTACTTGCCAGCAACTACACATATTTTTACAGTTTTTCATACATTAGTAGAAAATTAATTTCAGAAGTTTGGGAGATGCTGCACTTTTGAAAGTGTTTATTGGTATCTAAGTTTTTTAATGCTTTTTCCCACCATTATTTTAAAATCACCAATAAAATCTTACACTCTAGTAATAAGTTGCATCTTGTGTTGGCGAAAGCGATTAGAGTTATATGTAATATTAGTCACCGTTTTGGTAAATCATGTGTATCTCATGCTGTAAGAGAATTATCATTATTTTCAGCTCGGTTTTCTCACAGAAAAATAATTCTGTTCCATCTGTGAAATTTTTATGAATTTGAAAAATTATAAGTACACTTTAAACACACAACATTGGACTGCTCCCTTTCTAATACATGAGTAAGACAAAAATGTTATATAGAGTCATATCCACTATTGCAACCTTATTCCAAAATGGCAAGTATTCAAGAAACAGGTTAACTTTCACGAGTTGTTTAATCCAGAGAAATTAATGAACAAATTTATAGTGCAAATTACTCTATGAAAAACCCTCTATAATACTATTCTAATGTCAGTTTATTGTAAAATAATCGTAAGTTATAAGGCCCAAAATAATTTTTTTTTAGGTATTTTTGTTTAGGTATAACTTATATCAGGTCCAGATATGCTAACAGCAGAAATGCTTAAAGCCACAGAAGAAACCGGCGAAAAGTTACTTCATCTACTCTGTAACCAAATATGGCATTCCAAACAATGGCCTGAAGACTGGACAAAATCTACAATAACGACCTTACATAAAAAAGGCAGTTTCCATAAATGCGACAATTATAGAACTATCTCTCTTATATCCCATGCCAGCAAGATAATGCTACATATAATCAATGAGAGACTGAAAACATTCCTTCAAAGAAAAATTCCACAAGAGCAAACTGGATTTACCAAAGGTAGAGGCACTCGAGAACACCTGCTAAATATAAGACAGATAATCAAGAAATCTAGGGAATTTAACATCCCACTATACATCTGTTTTATAGATTACCGTAAAGCTTTCGACAGGGTCAAGTGGAGACACTTATGGCGAATCCTAAAAGAAGTAGGCGTACCACAACATCTAATTACGCTTATAACCGAACTATATGAACACACTACTGGATCAGTTAAAGTACTTGACACACTTTCGAACGAATTTTATCCAGAACGGGGTGTCAGACAAGGATGTATACTATCTCCACAATTATTCAACATATATGGGGAGTATATTATGCGAAGAGCACTTGAAGGATCTGAAAAGGGCATCTCAATAAATGGTCATAAACTAAACAACCTACGTTTCGCAGATGACACAGCCCTTCTTGCAAATAGTCAAGCAGAGCTGATAAAACTTATACGACTGATCGAAAACGAAAGTCAAATATTTGGTCTGCAATTAAACATATCAAAGACAAAGATCATGATAGTGGATAGACTACACAACAATCATCCACACATAACCACAATTGACCGGTTCGAAGTTGTGAGCTCATACTTGTATCTGGGATCATTAATCACAAACACAGGGTCATTACAAAAAGAGATTAAACGTAGATGTGATCTAGCAAAGGTTGCCACAGCCAAAATGACCAAAATATGGAAGGACTGTCAAATTTCAAGAGCGATAAAGATGGGGTTGATCAACTGATTAATATTCCCAATACTGACCTACGGATGTGAATCTTGGACTCTGAGACAATCGGAGAGAAGAAAGATAGGCGCCACTGAAATGTTCTGTTGGAAACGAATGTTACGAATTTCTTGGACCGACCGTAGACCAAATAATTCAATTTTAAGAGAGCTAAAAGTTAGCCAACGACTCTCTAGTAAAGTCCATCTCCAACAATTAAAATATTTTGGGCATGTTATGAGAGCAAACACAGAAAACATGAAAAGACTCATAATCCAAGGAAAGGTAGAAGGCCGAAGATCACGAGGAAGATCCCCAACAAGATGCATAGATCAAATTACAGGAATATGCCAAATACCTATACATGAATTAAAAGAAATAACCAGAGATCTCTGGAGACGGACAATACACGACATCACGTCGACCACTACACTAACCCTAGGGGGTCAGGACTGAAGAGAGAAAGGAACTTTTTTAGTTTTAATTTTACGATAAAAAGTAATAAAACTAAAGTTAATTTGCTACAAAAATTATGTCCAATATTTTTTTTGTACGGTTGCTAATTTACGAAATACAGCGTAAAACCCTTTCCTTTTATTTTCAAGATGGCAGCCGGGGGACAAGTGTTACCACAAACTTAAAGTTAAGCTTTTACTTTCCCTCCGAACATATAAAAAATAAAATTAAATGGCGTTCTCTAAAAAATTCATGCTAAGTCATAAAATATGTAACGTTTCAATGGACTATTTCAACAATAGTACATAATATACCTATTAAATAGGAAAAATCCATCAGTTTACTGTGTTTCCGTAACAAATTTACTTCAAATCATTTATATTTTAATAAATTATTATTTTAAAATTTCTTTTAATGAAGTTTTGCTGTAGTCAGTTCATTTTCCTTTACAGGAACCTTCTTTAAATATTTACATTTGAATCGCGTAAATTTAATCCAATTTCAGGGTGAAAATTTTTCATTATTAGCCCTTTTCTTTCGATTTAAATGATCAATTAGGAACAAATTAGGGTAAGAACACGGTACGGCACGTTTCGCCCTCTTTTCCGTCCTAATTTCCGACACTGACTAAAGGGGTTTTAGCAGAGGTAGACAAGATACCGTCAATAGCCATGACGTAGCAATTTTGCAGCAATAATTCCTCGAAGATGTCTTGCAGAATGATTTGTTAGAGCGCGTGATATCCTGCTAGGAATATACATGCGAATATTCCGTTTATACACTGATGGGATTATTGAATTGTGGGAAAATTCCAAATCCTTTCTGACATCACTTAACTATAAATGGTGTATTCTTGTATGGATTACGTTCAAATTAAATTGTAGTAATATTTAAGATATTTTTGTACAACTAATGTTTTAAGTGAGCTGTTAATACAATATTAAATATAATAAATTACACAGAAATATCATATTATATACAGAGTGAGGCACATAAATGGCCAATTAGAAAGATCTTGAGAACTAAAAGCAATTATGAAAATCTCTTGAATCAGGTACCTTCAAGATCTCTCAGATCTTTAATTATAAAAATTGGAATGAAGAGTTATTAAAGGGCGAACTGTGTAACGAAAATATTTTAATATATTTGCTAGTTCTGGTATTACCAAAAGTTTCTTTTAATTTTTTTTAATCAAAAAGTGTCTAGGGAAACAATGAAAGAAACGTTCGTTAAAAATAATGGGGGAAGTATGGAGAACAATGAAAATAATGGGGAAAGTATGGAGAACAAATAAAATAACAAGATAAGAAGATAAAAAAGGTTTTAATTCCAATTGACAACAAAAGGTAAGAGCAAACCAATAACATCTTCGGTAAATGGCTAACTGGTATTGACGAATGGTTCACAGCTGATCTAAAAAGTAAGCCATCTCTGCTAACGAACCTTACCTCCTACGTCCACGAAGTCAGAAGTTGCGTAATCACCAGCAATATATTGCGTATTTATTTATAATAGCAACACACTAGCGAACCCTTACCAACCCACAATATAAACACAACCCCTAATACAAAAGACATAATCAAATTATGGCCTTTACTCTTCTTAGGCCTAAATGGTCCCGAATTGGGTACCTTTCGGGTTCAAGCCAGGAGAGAAGAGGGTGCTAAGAATCAGCGGACTCTAAACCGCTACCCAAATAAAATAACAACGCTTTATGTAGCGACATATAACTGCTATAGCTGCCGCTCGCTACTAAATTAATCCGGATTTGTAGAACTAGAAGAAGAAATATTGAAAATAAGTGTGACGTCAAATAAATCAGCAAAGTAAGACGAAATGATGAAGAGCTATTGCAGTTAGCGTGAGGAAACACATTCTGCCACTGAGGAATATCAACGGGCAAAACAAGAAGTACTGGACTTATAATCAGCAAGAAATAGAAATGAAGAGTATAAGAAATAACTTGTCTTACGGACAGAGTAGCTAGCTTAACCTTAAAATCATCAAGGAGATACAATATACAAATTATACAAATATACAACCCAACGATTACTTACACTGGCGAAAAAATAGAGAAAAAAAATATAATAACATAACTGAAATATGAAATAACAATAAAAGACATTTTAAGTATTTAATTTTTGACCTTATTGTCAAAGCGGTACAGAGAGACAACAAGGAACAAGGTATAAGAAAGTACAGAGTGGATGAAAGAAATGAAAGGGGAGAAAGACTGATTCAGTTTGCACACTATCAAATCATGCCTATTGCACATACATTCTATAAGAAAAAATCGAACAGAAAATGGACTTAGCAGCACCAAATAAAACCACTAAGAAAAAAATTAACTTTATTTTAGCCAACAAGAGTGCTACTATAAAAGTCAGTGTAATAAATAAATTTTAAGCAGACAGCGACCGTAGACTAGTCTGAGAAAAAATTGCTCCAGATCTGAAACATTATTGGCAGGAACTAACGGTAACTAGTATAAGTATAACTATAAACAATAAGATCACTACCAAAGAACAACTGATGAAAGACTACATGATCAAATCGACAGCTCCCAATTATTGGCAATAATCCTTGGTAGAACCAAAGAAATCGGAGGTCCAAAACAACAAAATGAACATAGTAAACTATCCAATAAAACCAAAATAATGCTAAACTGGTCGACTGTAGGTTTAGTTAAAGAACATCCATACTTCGTAAGACGCTGTAATACTACTTGCCTTCTAAATTGCAAGTATGGTAATTCTTGACGTGAAAGCCTATATAGAAGCCAACCTTAAACATCACAGATCAAGACTACCACCATTTTTTATTGCAAAATTCTACATCTATATTCAGTAGTGAACTAATTATTTATGTCAACACCTCAAATATTAGAATTATAGTGAGAAATGGCATTAGGCATTTTAACCATCACCATCTTTTGTTTACGTTTACTGCTGAACATTTTTAAATGGCTGTTCTGTGTGGCACTTTGACAATATTGTTACAACAGCACTGTCATTCCATCGAATAGCTGTAGGCTTTCCGTTAGATGTGAAATGTGTCGTCGATCTCTCACATTTTCTAAAAAATTCTTTGGTAGAAAAAATTATTTATTTTGCTATTCTAGTTTCTCGTAACCAGTTCCAATCCAGTTCCTTACAAGTCTTATTTAGACAGTTCTTTAAGTAAGGACACAAAAGTAAATAAATTGTTAAAATATAATTTAGTTCTGCTAGGTACGTTGGCATATTTATCAAGTCCTAACTACATTTGCAGCTTTTCAGCGGTCAGTATCAGGAAGCTTCGTATGTGGACCGCAGTATGGTTCAGCATGGAATTAAAATCCATTCGGGCTTACTATAACCCACAATTTAAAACCAAAACGAATAGGATTATCCCGTATAAATTGTTTTGTAGGATAACGTCCATATTAAGGGACTATGCTCTCATCTAAACCAACTGAATTTGGAACTGTTACTTGCTTTAATGAATTATATAGATATTCAAACAGACGGTGGATCTAGTAAAAATTGTCAGTGTTTATTTTCAAGTTGTCATTCAGATGAAAATACCGTAATATATCTTCAAATCTACGTTTTAGCATTGCTTCTACAACTATAGCTACCTTAAAGCCAGGTTCATTTTGCCAATACAACCACTTACTTGACAGTTGGTGGTAATCAGACAAGATTATTACCAAGATGACAAAAGTTTCGTAATAAATTAGACATAAGCTATGCATTTCTTTAAACCCGGCATAAAGATTAGTCTTTGTAATTATATGTTTTATTAAAGTATCGATAAAGAATCATTTAAAGCTTTAAGCGGAGAATTCACTGAGTTTTTCAAAAAAATTCATAGTAAATGGTCCAGAAGGATATAGTAATAGTAGGTAAGTTCCAGTTATTTTCTTTTTCTTGAGACCAAATAGTGTTTAAAGATGCAAAAACTTTTTGCTTTTTAAGTGAAAAAGACAGCAAATATTTGATTTTACGCAAACAGCGCCTTTTTATCTGTTGATACGTATTTCGATTTACTACGTCTCATCAGAACAGTTATTCAAAGGTGTTGTGTTTCGAAACTATTTTAAGGTTTTTGCTTTTTGTTTCCAATAGGTTTTGAAGTACCTGGCTGTGGCAAGCAATATTTTTCTTATCTAAACAGATACTTACTGTACAGTTTGAATAACTCTCAGTAAGTTCCTCATTCAACTCAACGATCTCTTCCGAACTGAGGATTCTACCTGGTAGATGATTCGGATTTCCTTCAGTTTCGTCATCTGTTAAATCTGAATCTTTGTCAGTATCAGATTCAACAGACTTGATAGGAGGAACTATTCCTACACACCGGATTCTTAAAAAAAAATTTATCCGCAATTTTCTCTACAGTCTTATCTACGCTAAACGTATTATATTCAGACCTAAGAGAAAAAATTTATCGTGCAACGTGAATTCAGGGTACCATAATTGTGTTATACTTTAGTAACCAATAAATTTTCTTGGATTAGTGTATATAATGATTCTTTAGTATAAAATGAACTGAATATGAACACATAATATTATAAATTAACTTAAAAATACTTAATTGTTTGAGACTAACTTTAATTGCTGCAAAACTCTGATATTGAAATAAATAATAGCGAGCACCTAACAAGTTTATAACCAAACTTCTAAGTTAGAAATACATGTTGATACGCTAAAAACTGTATACAACCTAAAAATAGGCCGCACATAATTTAAATTAGATCTTATGGGTATTTAAACATACTGGGAATTATTACGCTCTAGCTATAGAGACCTGGACAAAGAAGAGAGGGATAAAGTACAAAAAGCAAATTGACTGACAGAATGCCTTAGTAACAATATATGCCGAAAGAGACACATTAACACTGATATAAAGTCAAGGATTTATAAAGCCAGTGTAAGACCAATAATCTCATATGCCTTAGAAACAAGACCAAACACAGCCACAACGTAAGTGCTATTGGAAACGACAGAGATGAGAGTATTAAGAAGAATTACAAGAGCTACACTTAGAGATAGAAAAACAAGTGAAGACATTAGGTAAAAATGTAACGTACAGTGTATAAGTGAATAAACACAAAACAAAAAAGAGAAGACCCGTGTCTTTAAAATACATTTGAGTGCAAAAAAATCGACTCAAGATTATTTTGCGAAAGTACGTCTCCTGTTTCAATTAAAAAAAGTGTAAATTTAAAAATATTTAGTGTACAATTATTAACCTTATTATTGACTATGAAAAACGCTTTGATTTTTGGTAAATCGGGTGAAGTATTACAAATAAATAATGCAACATGTAGAGAGGGGGTCATAATTTGACCCATTGAAATCGACACGCATCCACTTAAAACATTTGGTTAACATCGTAACCATCAATTTCAATAGCAACCCACTAATACATCAGTCAATTAAGTTCGCAACTTCATAACAAATGGATACCACGTCCGTCAAAGCAGCTCAAGCAGTAGCATTACTTAGAGAAGACCTGAGGCAGAGAGCCATGGAAAATCGACTAAATTTAAGCCAATCTGCTATATCCCGAGTGTATCGTCGATACCAAGATACTGGTGATTATGTCCGCCGACAAGGAAGAGGTCGGAAACGAATAACAACAGAGAGAGATGATCGATTTCTTGTATCTAAATCTTTGAGAAATCGACATTTGACTGGTGCTAATCTCAAAGAAGAGCTTAGAGAGTTCCGAGGTGTGGTTACCAGCATTTGGACAGTCAAAAGGAGACTGAAACCAGCCAACCTGACACCAAAAAGGGCAGCTACTGGTCCCAAGCTAACTACAGCCCACAAGCAAAGACGACTAGAGTTTGCTCGAGAACATCTGGATTGAGACGACTATCAATGGAGTCAGGTATTATTCTCTGACGAAAGTAGGATCTGCCTACATGGCAACGACAAGAGGCGTCGAGTCTATAGAAGGCCAGGGGAACGATTTGCTCAATGTTGTATACGAGAAATTGTGTCTATTGGAGGCGGTTCTTGTATGTTTTGGGCAGGCATTTCCATGGATGGGAAAATTGAGCTGGTTTTCATGCCTGGCGGAGGACGTGGAGGAGATTTAACGGCGGATCGTTACATTAGAGATATTTTGGAGGAACATGTGGTTCCATAAGCGGGATTTACTGGTAATGTCTTTATTTTATAGCATGATAATGCACGATGTCATACCGCACGAGTCACCACCACCTATCAGACAGATCGGTATCTCTAAATAAAATACATAAAAGTACCATAAATCCAACAAAAATCAAGCAACTGAGGAAAATAGCTGAGTAGACAAAGCTGGATGGGAAAATAATCCAGAAAACGGTTAAGAGTAAAAACATAATTAGTAAAAAGAAAACTTAAGTGGTATGTACACATAGCTAAAATACACTAAAATCAGATTATGTAAAAAAATTAAAGACCCCAAAAGACAGCGAATAAAAAAGAAGAGTAGATCTAGAAAGGATTGGATACAAGAAATACCAGAAAATCTGGATTAAAAGATAAAATTGTTGCAGTAGATGAAAGACGGTAGAGGAGCGGAAGTCGTTAAAGAATCGAGTTAAAGAAATGAGTTAGACAAGTGTTAAGACGAAATATTTGAATACCATTATTTTCTAAAAACTAAGTAATGGAATATTTTAAAATAAGCATTTTCATTATTCGTAAAAAAATTATTTAGATTAGAAAATCGATTATTTTCTGTAGACTAGAGTATAAACACACCACAGCAAAATCTAGATCATTTCTCTCCATATCGGCGTATTGATATATTAATAGGTGCAAACGGATACACAGCTCTATTTCTGGTCCGAGGCAAACAAATTTATAGCTTTTCCCGATAAACACTAACTTATGGTCGAACATGTTGGCTGGATATTAATTTTGGGTCATGCACTCTAAATGTCGATCTGGATTTTATGTGACGCTGCTATATTGACTGGGTTTGGAGTTAATTGTTCGAAAAATCGCTGCTATTCATATCGTTCACTCTTTTAATTCGTTTTTATGCGTTAGAAAGAACCGAAAGCGAATAACTGTTTAAGGCAATCACCATTAGTACGTTTTCATTAAAAAAAGTTTAGGTTTTATATTAAAAATTAGTACAGTTTTTGTTTTTTGTTACATATTACAGGATTTTTTTTTAAAATTTTATTATATAGAGGAGACCGGGGCTAGTTGCCGCACTTTGAGCATTTTTAAATGTATGCATTTATGTGTTTAATTTAAAAACAACCAATTAAGATATAATAGATTCGTATCTTAGTAGTCAATATTAAAATTTTAGAAATAATTTTGTTGTTTAATGCCATACACTATGTGGCAACTTACCCCGCTTAGGGACAAGTTACGCAGGGTCGGGACAGATTGTTGCAAACCCTACTTATATTTTTTTGGAACTTCGTTTGTTCTCTTTTTTCTTAACCCTCCGTTAGTCGCTATCGGTCTCGCACACCGACGACAAAATTATTCATTCGGGATTTGCAAATAACTGTTATTTTTCTATCGCCACTTTCTGTACCTCTCCCTATCAACCAAACTCGTGTTAGTGTACATTCTTACATTCCTGGGTACAGTTGTGTGAATTTTATAGTAATTTTAGGTGCCGGAGTCTGTAGCGACTAACAATGTAGCTATTAGTTGTTGCAGAACTTGCAGAACAGGTAAATATTTATCATCTTATTATTACATTTTATCGGTAAGTTTTTGTCAATTCTTATTTATAGATGTCCTGTGAAGCCAAAAAACTTTGACTTCAACACTTGTTGGAATTATGGACATGATTCCTACCGACGATGAAAATTATTTTGACTATGAGAAAAGTGAAAGCGAAATAGATCAAATTGAGGTGGTGATGGTGGAAACGAATCAGAACAAGATGTGACAGATAAGAAAAAAGAAAGTGAAAGTAATACCTTAGCGTTTATTGGAAAATATAGCGTTACTAGATGAAAAAAGGCTATTCCACCGTAAAATGTTAAAACAAGACAAGAAAATTATATAGTACGTAATACAAACTAATGTTTGTATTTTGAGAAGGATATCCAATGTGAAAATTCTGTCTTTTCTTTTTCAATAAAATATTTTCAAAAATATTTTTTAGTTATATCTATAGACAATATAAAATATGTGTATGAATTTTATATTAAAAACAATATTTTTTAATTGTCGGTCTCAGACACCCTAGCGAGTCTTGATGCTCAGTTTTTCCTAGCGACTAACGGAGGGTTAATGGAATCCTCTTAAATTACTCTGCACTAAGAGCTTCTTTAATAGTCGTATCAGTCTGTAGTGCCATTTGGCTACATATTTTACCTCCTTATGATGTTTGCCTTGGACCTGCTTGAAGAACGGGTTTTAGTTTGAGAGGAGTAAATTTTCAGGGGTAGTTTCTGGTGAACGTTGTCTAATACTCCCGATTGAAGTGAATGGCCAATCTTTCTATTCGATGACTATTTTAGTAGACGCTTTTTCATCTAAACGTGCTGTTCCAGTCTAGTAATTATTCCATATTAATTATGAATACCTCTTTCGAAACGAAGCCTGTTACTGATCCCGTTATTTTTTAGTGAGGATCATAGCAACTCCATATCTGTGTTGAGTGTCGCTGCTTCCAGAGTAATAAATTCGTCCATTGTCTGTATTGAGCTCGCCATAGCTGACCTATCTTGTATCGCTTATTCCTAATATATCGATCTCCAGTCGTATCATATCTTGCTGTATATTCCTTAGTTTCCCAGGTTCATACATATTTCTTACATTCCATGTTGTGATTTTGCAGATGGTTTTGTATATATTTAGTGAACAGGGATTTCGCTGGCTAACGGCCTGGGAAACCCTGTCGTTACTGTCGTTTCTTCTCCTGCTGAATTTTGGCATCCACGAACCAAGATTAGTAGGTAGTTAATTGTTATTTCTATAAGCCATAACAATTTCTACAGATACTCCATGAGTCTTTAATGCAGTGGTTTCTTGATGCCTTTTGCATTCTTCTGCCGTTGACGAATTTATTGGTTCTTCTGCCTTTGAAGTCGATTTCTTAGCTCCAGGACAAAAAAGTGTACTACTACTTACCGACTCATCCGCCCGAAGCCGTTGGTCGGTAAGCAGAAGATTACTTATACCGGCAATCTTTCGGTAAATTTGTTGTTAGTCCACGAAAGGTATTTTATTTCTCTCCTACCCACTGGTAAACCGGGTCGAGCATTCCCCTATTCGCCACCTGGGGACGCGGTCTCTAGGAGTTCCAGGGAGAGAGTTGTGAGGTAAAAGATGGTCGCGACGAATGGAGAAATATCATTAATCAGACTATCCGAGCTGTTGAAGGTGAATGATAAACCACACTATTTGTCAATATGTTTCCCCCATAGAAGTTAAAATAATAAAATTTGGGGTAGCTTCCCATGCAAGGTCAGGCCTTATTTTCGTCACTCCAAATTTCTCGCCTGGCCTAATTTCTAAAGAACGATGTGTCAGCTTTTAAACTAACATATATCATTAAAATATAATCATAATTAAAATGAATTCTAAAATTTAAATTTATAAACACTTTTGTCAGTGCATTCAATCTAGAATTAGAAGCAATAATATCCTTAAAAGAACCACAACATTCATAATTACTACGCATATTTTTTACTATTTCAATTTTCTCTTTTCCGATACAAAAAACCCACAATTAACTACTATGATGTGTTTTAGTTTCATATTGAAATGCGAATATTAAGAGACGAACATATATTAATAGTAATATTGTAACAATATTCTTGTTGTGACAATCTTCATGCTATTTGTTTACCCAAACTAAAATACATATTCCGTTTCGCTTATAATAATTGATGACGTACATCGCAGCCGTAATTAAATTGACCATTATCTGACGCGACTGCGGCTGTCAGAATACCAAATTGATTGAGACGACTCGTACACCCCTGATTAGAAAATGACAATCATCAGTTTGAAGAACAATTTGGATTTCGGGTGAGGATCTGCGTTTGATGAATTGCCGGGTGGATTTTATGGAGGGCGCGTTCGGAAATTTTAATCGATGCGCGACACTTTTTATTCAAATGGAAAATGAAATTTAAGGGTGATAGATGGAATCGGAATCTTTTTGACGAGAAGATCGTGCCTTTGCTGTAAATTTGCGATAAATTGCTCTACGGAATATACGTGATAATTTACCAAAATTGATGTAAGTGAACGAAAATATGCTATACTTATATCTTAGAATATACGAGTAGCAAAGAATAATGCGCGAGAAATAGGAATACGAAGTTTAAAGTAATAACCATACTATATTATTTAACTATGGTAATAACCCTCGACTTCATAAAAATTCCAAGTTTTAATTTTTGTATTGGTTTGTTTTAAATATTGAATACTTTATTATGATGACTAAAACTCTACTTTATATATAAACAAAGCTTAATATATTTTCTGGGTGATCTTGGTGGGCATTTGTAGGGTAAATACGTATAAGAGTACGCACTTAATATTAAAATTGCGACATTTTCTTATTTTTACGATAATAGACTATTGATCTTTCCTTACATTGTTAATCAACCATTTAAAGAGATGTTTTAGAAAATAAACCATGTTTGTATTCAAATAAGAAATATTTAATTTTGTTTGCGAAGCTGCTAATGCGACTCTTATACACAAATTTGCATATGAGTGCGCATCTATATGTTTAATAGTACGCATATTACTGAAGTGTACAAAAATATTAAGACATTCCAAAAATCAAACTTTATTTCTAAAATAACACAACCACATAAAAACAAATATGAAAAGTATATTTTTAGAACTTATATTTATTTCAATTCTTGCATTGAAAGCACATGACCCAATCTTTAACAGAATTTGAATAAAATTTATTACATCCTGGGCACCTTTTATCAGGATCATTTTTTTATTCCCATTTTGAACTTTTCACAGTGATTTACTACAACTTGTCACTAATTTTCTTTTTATTTGTTCCGTCTTCTTTCTCTTGTTCTACTTCTTTGGTTTTTTCCAAATTCTCAAGTTCTTTTGTATATGGGTTACTGGAAAGTATTTCGGACTTTTAAAATTTTGTTTTGCGTCGATTAGGCTTTTTTTAATTTTGAGTAATGGTAAAATCTCTGCCGTTGACACTGATATATTTAAGCTATTAGTGCTAGCTTGTGATGATATTAATACCCCATCTTTGCATTTTATATCAAGATTAGCCATATCGAGAGGCGGTGTAACGTGAGAAGAGGGTAGATCATCTTCATTCTCAGGCTGCTTTAATGGATGTATTACTTCAGATGGGATTGGAAGCTGAAGTCCATTATTTTCTTCTTCTCCATGAACTCCATTTGAATTATTATCTACTACCGCGCTTACTGGATTGTCCAAAGGTACGTCGGTAACATAGGATGGAGCAAAATGCATGTTACGAAACTGATTAGGGTTATATTCCCGATGCTTTAAAATACTTTTCAGCCTTCTGAATATTTGCTACAGAACCATAAGCAGTACTAAATAATCCAGAAACTTGAAATTGTGTAATTACTTTACCTGGATTACTTATCGTCCACTTGTCACATTGCCTGTACATTTTTTTTAAGGAAAAAAACAAATATCCAGTGGCTGTAGTTTATGGCTTGAATGAGCCCGTAGAGATAAAAGATCAATATGATTCTCTCGGCAATATTTTATAGCTTGCAAGTTACGACGAGAGCTGTGATTGTCGAGAATTAAAAATTTTGTTTTTATCACTGGGTTCGGCAAACTTATTAAAATGGATTAACCGCTTACAAAAAAGATCCGTGTTGATATATCCAGATTCAGAAATTAATTTCAGAGTTTCACATGGTGCGTTTAAAAACAGCTCTTCCTTCATTCTTTTTCTGAGGAATATGAGTGCAGGAGGATATAGTTACCTATGGTGTATATTTAACATACAGCCGTTACAAGTTGTTTACGATCTGCACAAGCTACCTTCCCTACATATTTCTTTCCCTTGCTCACTAATGTCTTGGGTAATTTATTAGGCACGGTTGATAAACCTAATATTTATTTATTTAAATTAACATGCATATGACACCTATAGTTATTGGCAAGAGTTACAGTTTATGAGCTTACATGGTATATATGGTCTTCTTGTTTAAGTTTCATCTTCTACCGAAAGTTGAAAATCAATATGGCTATGCGGACCCTTTTGACTGTCTCTCTAAGTAGTTTTGTACTATTGCATTCAAACTATTTTCTAAAGTTCTTTAGCCACGATTTTACTCATCTTCTCACATTTCGCTTTTCTCGAATTTTGCTTGCATAATAAGCTGCAATAATAAGCGTTGCACTCTTATAACATGGTCTAATTACTCAAATATTCTTTTTTTGATAGTCGATATTATTTCAGCGTTTCACCATTTTCTATTTTTCTAGAACTGCTGCGTTTAACATTTTTTGAGTCCATGATATTCGTAGGATTCCTCGGTAACACCAAAATTCAAAGGCGGCTAACTTTTTAGATGTACTAAAGTCATTGCATTACGTTCTATAAATCATTGTTGTTATCCGTTATTATTACTGTATCATCTGCAACACGCAAGTTATTTAAAATTTCTCCAGTGATAGATATACCTTCTATTGAATTTGGGAGCGCTTTTTTAAATACCGCTTCACTGTATTTTTTTAGTGAAATTTGATTGCGTTGTAGATTTAGTATGTGCTATTTATGATATCTTTGAAGATAATACTAATACTGAGACTATTGGCGTATTTTGGCATAAAAAGGATAATCTGAAAAAGGATATTTCTGATACAAAAACTTATAGTGTTGACATTTTGGTTGTGGAGATGATGCCATCAGATAGCCCTGCATTAGATTTGAATATCCTGTATGCGATCTATGTATGATTAGCATTTTTTTTAGATAAACTAGTATAGATAAACAGGTTTGCTACGAGTTCATGTCATGTCATGCAGCGCTAAATTAACTTATTTTTTATCATATTTCAGTTAAACTTTTAGATCGTTGCAAATTTAAACATTAATAATGATATCCATAGATAATGCATCAATTTTGGTAATTTCTTGCCATTTTACCAAATAACAATTAAACAAATAGCAGATGGCAAGAATAAAATGAAATATAATTATTATTGAACTTAGCTAAATTTTGTTAAGATTCCTACTGAACAAAATTGGAAAACGTGGTTTAAAAGAAATAAGGTTACGAATATTGAAAATGCTATCAAAATTATAGATTATATATTACAATGAAAGTACTCACCCGAAAAAAATTCTGCAGGCCATAAAATAAAGCCTATAATAATTTTTGTCTTCTTTTATAAATTTCAAAAACGAGCACAAAATTATATTCCCACTACGATAGAAAAGTTATTTGTCAGAAAGTAGAAAGACTAAAATAAAGTTTGCACACATGATATAGGACGTATGTCTATGATGGATTTAGCTCTTCTGCCAACATAGAACAGAATATTTAGTCTACCGGACAGAAAGAGAAGGCAAATATTAATTCTACGGGACAGAAATAGAAAGAAAAGAAAGACAGAGGGCGCCAACTACCTTTTGAAGAAAAAATATTAAAAACAAAACTGGGGGTAAAGGAATTAATAAATTAATAAAGAAATTAAAATAAAATATTTAAATATAAGTAATTAAAGACGTGACGTTTATAGCGTTACAATATATATATATATATATATATATATATATATATATATATATATATATATATATATATATATATATATATATATATGATATTAATTTTTAGCTCCTCTTTGTTGGTGTTCTATTTTCCAATTTTGTCGTCTATCGTTATCTTCCTGCAGCCTACTTTGACCTCGTTTCCATTTTGTTTCAATGCCCATGCAATTTTTTTGTGTTCTTTGTTCTAGTTTGGTCATGTCGTGATTAATGTATATTTTCCCCTAACCGTCGTTTAATTTATATTTTGCATAACCCGTTTTTTGTCATCATAATTTTTTAATTCAATTGGGCATGTACTTCTTCCGATTTTGATTGCTTTTTTGGCTTTCACTTGCACTCCCATATCGTTCTGGAGCAGATCTGCCACTGCTTTTTTAGGGATTCATCAGTTTTGCAAGACAGGCCTTAAATAACTATATTATTTTCTTTATAATGTTCATCCACAGTTTCCTGTCTGCTCGTGACAATTTCTATACACGGTTCGCTAATCTCAGCCCGAACTGTCTAGTAAATTAAGTAATTATTTCTTTGCGAAATGAGTTTTTCACACACTAGAAGTGGCTGGAAATTACTATACAACCAAGCACACGTGCTCATAGCTTATTTCATTACAGTATTTCGTCGACCTTTTTTGTAAACTTATACTAATATTCTATTATTCCTAGCAGAAACTAGTTTTGGACGACCCGGGATTTTACCTTTTTTATCTAACGTACTTCATTATATGGATTATATAACACAATATTAAGTACGTGTTATGATTATATATCATTTTTAATGTTCTTTTTTATTCAGCGGTTTTATTGTCACTTTTAAAAATATAGTCAATTAGCTGGATAATGTTAAAATTTTGAAACTTTTCTCAAGAAACTCAAGCTAAATGCTACCAAAAACTTTAAGTTGGTTGCCTACATTTGGCGCAGGTTACCGATATAAACTAAATTAGTCCAACTTTCTCATAAAAGATATTTTTTTATATATAATAGAAACTAACTTTCTTTATAAATGCGATAAATTTTTAAGCGAATTAATTTTTGACGCTGTTCGGAATCTGTCTAACACCTAATTCGATGAATACATTTTAATGATCAACAGAGTTTTCATTCGCAAATAATTAAAAAAAATGGTATGCATTTTCAATAAAGCTTTGAGCCGTTTCATTACCTTGTAATTTGACAGCATCCTTGGCCATCTAAAAATATTAACTTTTAATGAACATTTTATAATATTTGTTAAAGAAAAACTTACCAACGCATTAGCTGATGGAACAAATGAAAAACTTTGAATATCCATAATATAAAATCAAAATAGAACTAACTAATTAACTAAATATAACTAACAAAAGAAATAAATAAAAATAATAAAACTATATTAAATAAAATAAACAATGCGAATAATACCTATAAATATTTCCTACAACAGGTTAAACTGTAACAATTCAAATTATATTTTAAATATAACGGAAGAATTTTATAGGTTTATTATACACTTCCACTATTTAGAATAATTCTTCTTTTTTTCAAAGGAATGAGCCTGCTTTAGTAGTATTTGTGTTGTAGGTTTCCGACTATGAATCTGTCACAATATTCCCGAGCTAAGCGAATGGAACTTATCTTTATTAGTATTATCCATGTATTATCTCTTTTTTCTTTACGCATCCTTTGTAGAACGGATAAGTGATATATAAACTTATAGTGAGATTGTTGATTCTGCATTTCAGTGATAATGTGAAGATGTTTTAATTACATATTATATTTAACCAATTTAGACATACGGCTTTAGATTCCTGAATGTGTTTTGAGGTTGATCTACAAACAAATGCCAGCCCTAATATTTTTCAGTTATCAACAACCGGTAATTTAAACTTTTTCACAGTAATTTTAGGGTTAAAGTTATTAATTATTCTGACAAAGTTAATAACTTTCGATTTAGAACGATTTAGAATGGGAAGTGGTAATTCCTAGAGAAGCAACTTTGGTTTGTAGATCATTTGCTGCTAAATGTTGAAATTTACTAGTAGTTGCATTGGACTTACAATGACAGTACATTCTTTTGTTATCGGCATACAATACGCATTTGATTGGTGGAGCAAAATTGTGACTTAACTTGCCTATCGCAAGAATGAATAAGGATGTGTTTAAGACTAAATCTTAAGGAACTACATCATGTTGGATAAGTGGACAAGAATGTAAGTTATTGAGACAAACTCTGAATGTTCCAGATATTAAAAAGTTTTTTAAAATGTATATATACATATATATATATATATATATATATATATATATATATATATATATATATATATATATATTGTTAATGAGGTTACATTCAGAAAGTTTGCCAAGAATTTCGTTTCTAGAGATAGTATCAAATGCGACTTCTATATCGAAGATAATCGGTATAAGATATTGCTTGCTATGATTTACCTTAAATATACGGATTTGGAGAAGTACAAGATTATCTCTTGTAAAGCGCCACCTGTGGTACCCAGATTGTTCCTTTAAACAAAAAATATGTAAATTATTTTCAAGAACTTAATTTTTAAATTAAAAATTTCGAAAACAAATACCATACCTGTAACAAGTTTATAAAAATCCAACTCAAACAATCTTTAAAATGTCGTTTACACAGTTTACATATCTGCCACTGCAACGAACATTTTCTCTGCAAAACCATTAAAGAGATTTAAGATAAAAAGCAGAATAATTGCCCCATAAATTTCTGGTTAATATTTCAGTCAAAATGATAGTATCCCCGGTCCTTAAAAGAGAGTATAAAATGAAAAGTATCGTTATTCTCAAACCCATTAGTATATCCACTTTTCCACGTTTACTTATGTCTACCGGAATTTACAGACATCCCCATAAAATCGTAAGTTTATTGTCCCTTTTCCTGGTGATATTTTCACTTAATATGCACCTCAAGCATAGCCATTTTGGTTGTTTCTGTTTAAAGGCCTTCTATAAAGTAGGTTCTCTATAAAATATTTCTTTTCCTTACTCTCCCTGTTTTTCTTCGTGAAGCATCGCTCGATTATGCTTGGAATATACCACGGAAAGCGTCTTGCTGTTTATTTATATATGCATATAAGCGGAATGACACCAAATCTCTACTGCTGTATAGTCGATTTAATAGATTGTAATACAAATCAAGTAGATAAAGTTGGGGCGATAATATTTGTTGTGTACAGGGTGGCGCGGATGTGATGGAACGCTTCAAATATTATTTTTGTACAGTAAATTTATATGGTTTAACAAGACTTTAACTTAATTATTTCCTCAGTTTTATTACACGTATTTTATCTTCTGAAAGTTCTGTCAATTTGACATCAGGCTTCTATTTTGGGGATAACGATAATGAAATGGGATATGAAAACTGGAGTTTAGTTCAATTATATTTTGTAACTATTTGCCTTATAATTGCCTTTGTAATTATAAGCCTTTGTTTATTATCGTATTATATACGTCACTCTGTTGCTAAACGGGTCTGTTTTTTTTTAATTGACTTTTCACGAATTAATGAACATGAACATAACATGAACATCATTAAAGCTGATGAATGTTGGCAAGACGATGATATTACTAAAATATATATAGCCACACCGGACGAACACAATGTGTCAGATGAATACTCATCTGATGAAGACTCTGGAGGTTTATAAGTCAATTTGTTAAATCAAAAGTTACAAACACATATTTAAGCAGTAGAAGGATAAGCTAGAAACAACTTAAAGAAAAGGTACCAACTACTCACACTAAACAGAATAAAAAAATATAATATGTAATTGAGCAATTGGTTCAGATTTGGTTGGTACCCTGAGAAACAACAATTTTCGAGAACAGAATTATATAATAATTGTTGATCAAGTTATTAAATATTTAATCACTAAAAGTAATAAATATGCGTTATTTATAATTTACCATGCCAAATCCAATTAAGCTGGGCGAAATGAAATGCTTTTTTGGTATACTCATTGTTTCAATATACGAGGATGAATATTGTGGTCTGACGTCTAGAAACATATTTTAAAATTCAGGTGAGGATGTATAAAACAAAATGGTCTATCAAGCCATGAGCCGTAGCCGTTTTGACCAAATTTTGAGATTCATGCACTGCAGTGACAATACAAACCTACATAAAGATGACGTTGAAGTGTAAACTTAGACCTTTGATGAATTTATTAAAAAAAAAATTTATAAAATATACATCCGTGATAAACCAATACGGTTTGGATACAAAATTTGGTGTCAACAATAAAAAAGGATATTTGAACAACCCTGCTGTAATGTTCGAGTCAACTATGCAAATGTTCGGGTCAATATGGCCCAACTATAATTATCCTCAGTCCTCAATCAAAATAAAATAAGCTAATGGTGCTAAACAAAAAATTATAGTTAATTAAACTACAATTTAGTTGATAATATAAGCTAAACCTTATTAACAAAAATAAAAGGCATTTTTTCTTTCACAGAAAAGTCTAAGAACAAATACCTACAAACTTTAATTTAGTTTACAACCGGGTCAGTAATAAAAAGAATCTTCTCATGGCGCCGTTTTCTTTCAAAAGTTGGCGATCCAAATGGCAATTGTAGTTTTGGAAACTACATCGAACCATCTCCTGTCTTTCAGCCACCAGTTCTGGCGTCTTCCTACTGATCTTTTGCCCTGTACTTCTCCGTCCAGTATAACTTGAAGTAATTCATATCTCTTGCCTCTCAACACATGACCCAAATATTGCATTTTCTGTTCTTTATAAGAATAAAAAGAATAGGTTTTATAAACATTTTTGTGACATATAAAACTTAAAATATTGGTCTTATTATCGTTTTTTGAGCAATATTTACAGCGTGACTAGTTTAGCAGGCGAAGTTGGATTGTCCATAGACGATTCACTAAAACTTCCATCTTCTCTACTCGCTTCTGTTCATGTTTTTTTTTACCAGTTTTTGTAAGTCTTTAGTTCTTGGTAAATTTTTCCTGGAAAGAATAAGTGGTTTCACCAGTGTTTTTTCCAATTCGCCGTTTTGTAAGTTTGTTGGTGTTCCATTGGGGATTTATTGATATCCATAAAAAGAACGCGTTGTAGGCAGAAATATCCAGCATATTATAAAAACCTATCATAGGACAGCAATTTGTCTTTCTCTTACATGTATATTATATACCAACAAGCTGATCTAGAGTATCCACTGCTCCCTTACTGGAATTGTAATCTAAAATAGTATGGGGCTTTTTGTCATTTCTGTCACTAATAGTCTTATCATGATGTAAACTACTCATAAGAATAACATTTTTATTTATTTTAAGAATTATAGTTAACAACGGTGGTATCTGTTGTGAAGTAAAAAAGACGAACTATGAACTTCTTTATTCGCAATTTCTGCTGGAAGCTCTGGCTTGTTGTTTCCTATAATCTTCAGCATTGTTTTTTTTTAGGAAGTTGTCCTAAATTGTGTGATGTAAAAAAGTTATCACAAGTAATATTGTGGCCTTTCAAATCACTACACAAGTTGCACACTACACGCATTCCCTGATTCCGTTCCGGCGTGGCATCTGCTTCCTTTCCTGCATAGATCTGCAATTTTAGAGCATACGAACTTTAACTGTTACATAAAGGCCACAATTTTTTGCCATATTTCCCTAGATTGCTTGGAATGTACTATTTGTATGTGTGACATTTTCATCAGGGTTAAAAAATGTTTGTAGATTTTATACCCATTTTTCCCAAATTTCACGTATTGCATAAAGATTTTCAGTACGTCTTCTATCCTGTCTAGTAGTCTTGTTATCAAAACTAATTACTTGCGAAATTTTTGTAACTACTTCCGGGGACATTATTGCTTAAAATACACTACGATCCGTTTCTTCAAAACACACGATAAACTTTTAGCTTATTCGCCATGAAACTTTAGCTAACAAAAAAAGACTAATGTATGCTTGAAAACCAATTTTATTCAAGTCTTTCTAGTTGGCTTAAAACACGCTGTACTTGTTGGTCACTGAAGATGCCACTGAATATTACCGTCTTTTTAAGGAACTGTTAAAGGTTCTACAGGATGTTGTACGTAGAATGGAACAGCAGAATGATCACTACTTTTCCCCTCACTCTGACTACTTGTATTGTTTTATGTTTCTAATATCAACTTATTACTCTCTGAATCGTTTGCAAGCTCACGAAGGTCATCTTCGGTTAGCGCTTTTCGATGCAACATTATCAACATACAGATATAGACTGAAATTTGAAATGTAAATGAATGCGCTTAGTAATCAGTGGTGTACCATGTGTACCATATCAGTGTTTTTATACCAGCCTACCACTTGTCTATCACCCCCACTTCCTTTTACGTGACATGATCTAAATGACATCGTTCAGCTACACTACACATTTTTTATTTTTACAAATTCTAGCTTATAGAAACTCCTGTTTTTCTTTTTATAAACGTACCCAACTTAGAAACTGTTAGAAAATATATTAAAATATATTAACTGCATACGTACACAGGTAATTTATAATGGTTTAAATACGTGGGTAATTGAACCGAACATACTATAGGTAACCATTTAATTTTTGCAAAATAAGAAATACATTTTTTTTTGGTCAAATAGACGTGAACAGGACAGCAAGGTTAATTTTAAAGATGACAATGCGGATGATAAAAAAACAGTACGCTAAAAAACGAGCACCTCTCATATTACATATAAATCATCTAGATATTAAAGTCATAGAGCTACCGTTTTAATTTTATTTTGATAATTTGTTTGTTTCTATGAATTTGCTTACATACATAACAGAACATAATTACGGTGAAACTACAACAACTAGAGAAAATCACGTTCCTAAGACTTTTACATTTAAAATCGATGAAAGAAATAAAGAAGGAAGATGGAAGAACATACGACTACAGCGTATCAAAAAAAATTTTTAAGTAACATTGTACGATGAAAAGACAATATCGTTGTCGCTGTGGCATATAATGTTAATGGGGTATTTTCCCTAACCTCAGCTAGCAGATATTTTACTTCTCAAAAGAAAAAGATAGAAATTTAATGACTTGACGCTATAACCCAATATAACAACCACATGGGTGGCACTGATCAGATGGATGCTAATGTTTTTGTGTAATTAGAGGGAAAAATGCTGATTTTCTATCTTCATACTGAAAAAATATTGCCAACTTAAGTTTAGATGGGAAATAGTTAAATGCTACAAATACAAAAATCCACCTAAACTAGCGCTGGTCGTCATTTAACATCTGTTAGGAAGGCTAGAGTTCACGACAATATTCAGTTTCATTAATTTGATCATTACATTGAATACGTGCCTAATGCCAAACGTTGTGATATTGGGGTATTCATTACATGTTTTGCTTTCTATCATAAAAAAAAATAGCTTATACTTATTTGTTTATTATTGAAATATTTTGGTCTCTTACATTTAAGATTATTTTTTAATAATTAAAAAAAACATGTTATTTTAACATACCTTAAATTTCTAGAGTTTCATATAAGGCACGGCCTCTAAAAAAATATTTAAACAAATCTGCTTGTTTAAGTTATAAACTGCTTAGAATATTGTCTTATGTGTTTATCTTAAATTTACTATTGTAACTTAAAAAAAATGTATTTCAGGCAATATTGGTTTAATTAATTTTTCGATAACGGTAACTCCAGCTTTAATATTATTAAACGTGTTTTTGAAAATTTTAAGTAAAGCACAAGTTTAGGCAAAAAAAAGTAGGAAGCACATATATGTATCACAGAAAGTGATGGAGTCGAAGAAAGCTGGGCAAAAGTTAGGTCTAATATCTTAGTCTCGACCAAGAAAGTTCTTGGCGAAAGAAATATCAATAAAAATAAATCATTCCCAAGGCGAAAATCTCCATATTTTTGTAGAGAAGTAAAGGAAAAATGTAAAGAAAAAAACTTGCCTGAAAGACATGTCAAAAAAACACAAGAAGCAAACCATAACTACAAGACAATTAGAAAAAAAAAACACATGCACTTGTAAGAAAAATAAAAAAAAATCACTAGGAAAGTTGAACACATTCGAAAGAAATAGAACATGATTTTTGCGGTCTGCACAAGGAAATATGGCGCTTCATAAGAGGTCAAAGAACGGAGGTAAAGGAACTAATAGAACCAAAACATATAGAAAAGGATAAGTAGATAGACTACCTAAAACGCTCTATACAGAGAAAGAACAAACGACGCTAGAACCGGAGACACCAGAAATTACGATAAATGAAGAACCTAATATAAATATACAGGAAGTTCGGTAAATTCTTAAAAACCTGAAGAACAGAAAAGAAGCTGAGAAAGACGAAATACCAAACGAATTATTGAAATATTGTTTAGCAGCAATAATTAACAACAATAATTATTAATAAGATAATAAAACACAATAAAATACCAGAAGAATGGAGAACGGCCGAACTAATTCTACTAAAAAAAAGGAGATATAAACTAGACAGAACTAATTCTACTATAAAAAAAAGGAGATAAAAACCAACCAGAGAACTACAGAGGTATGAACTTGTTAAATACTACGGGATAAACTTACAATTAAAATGTTACAACTGCTAATAAATCGGAGGATAAGTTTAGCAGATAAACATCAGGGTTTTCGTATTAGAAAATGTGTACAAATGCAATATTCGTTACAAAGCAAATTACTGAGAAATCACTAGAGTATAATAGACCAGCATTTCTGTGTCTGATTGACCTAAAGAAAGCGTTTTACAGAGTTATACTGATAAATGTAATCCATTTAAAAAGGAAAAGACAGAATTTTAATCTATTTACTTTATAATACAAGAAGTTCCGCTACATATTAAAAGAAAAATATCGAAAACATATACCGAAACAACAAAATATAAGTCAGAATAGATGAACAACTTACAAAAGGTATATAAATAGTTAGCGGAATAAGACAAGAAAATTCATTGAGCCCCACGCTCTTCAATTTGATCATGGATGAAATCATCAAAATTGTTTAAAAAGGAATGGAAAAAAACAAGAAACACAAATACACTGTTACGCAGAAGACGCAATATTGATACTAAAAGATGAAGATAGTTTACTGACAGGATGCCTTAATAAGACTTTATGGCAAAACAGGTACATTATCACTGAGATGAAGTCAAGAATGAATAAAGCCAGTGTAAAACCAACAATGACATATGACTCAAAAACAGGGCCAGGTACAGCCGCAATGCAGCAAAGGCTACTGGAAACGGCAGGGATAAATAGTGAAGACATAAGAAGAAAATCTAACGTACAAGGTATAAATCAATGGACACAAATTAAAAAAAAAAGAATGGAATAACCACAAAATCAGAATGGAGGAGACCCATGTAGTCAAAATTGCAAGAGATAAGTTACCAATAATTAACGACCTTCCTTAGACGTATTAATCTGCCAATGAACAAGCAGAGTTATTTAAAAAGATGAAGAAGTGGAAGAAAAAGAAGAAGCAAAAGTGGCAATAAAACCTAATCCTGTCTTACTTCTCTATCTATCTTCATTTCTTTTGACTGTTGTTCATCAATTTGAGCTATAGAACTTAGGTTTCATTACAATTTTTAAATTATATTTACAATTTTATTGTCAATGTTTATCTTCATAAGTATTTATATCAATTTTTTTAGCTTTTTTAGTTTTATAAATTCTTTTTTGTAGTCAACAAAGCACAAGTGTAGGTCATTGTTTACATCACGATATCGTTAAATTAGTATGTTCATGGCAAGTCATTCTCGAGTACCTATTTCGTTTTAAAACCAGAATTGCATCTCACTAATCTCCTTAATCTTTAGTCACTAATCTCTACCACTCTAGACTTCCACAGACGTGCCACGGAAAGTCTACAAGTCAAAGACATCATTGTATGTGTAGTAACTCCATCTTTAAATGAACATTTCCCATACTTTTTTTTGTCCTCCTAAGTTTTAAAACATCTGTATTAAGGGTTTTTCTCCTGTGTTTCAGTTTTTGTTCTAGATCTCTTTCACTATTTTCTAGTAACACTAAATTATCAGCACCAAGGAGTGTTATCCTGTAGTTTTAATGTGATTTGGTCAACCACTACTAAAAATAAAAAAAGACTAAGATCAAGCTTTGATGGAACACTACTTTCACATAAAATTCTTTCTCCAACATTTGTCCTAACACTAGTTTTTATTCCGTTATGCATGTCTCCCACAATCTTAATATATTCACTAGGAACTCCTTTTTTATTGAGTTCCCACCATATAATCTCTTGAAGAACTTTATCATAAGCTTTTACAAGATCAACTTCTCAGCGTCTGTTTCTTTTTCCCTGTATTTTTCATCAACTGCCTTAACTGAATCTATTGTTAATTTGCATTGCATAAAGCCAAACTAATTACTATTACTCCTATATAGTTTTTACATTGTTGTACATCTTTTTTATTAGTAAACAGGTTCGAATTTACTACTTCTCCATTCCTCTGGCATTTGTCCCACTTCCATATTTCTAAACCTATTAGCCAAGTTTTTCTGTCCTCACCTAATGCTCTTTACTTTTCTTCAGAAATATCATCTAGTACAACTGTTTTATTATTCTTTGAATTGTTTAAGTATTTCCTTGTTTGTTATTTTGGTAAAAAAATCAAAATTCAGAACATATCACAATAATTAAATTTTTACATAGATGTTGTTAGGATTCATAAAAACGTTAAACCTAAACGTTGAAGTATTTCGTAAAAACAGTTTTATAATTTTTATTTTGTTATTTGCATATGACAAGATTTGCCTTTTTAAATTTTAATGGCTGAATTTTATAATCATATAAAGCTTTTTCCAGTAAAAAATTGCAATGTACACGCTCGCGATTATTACTACTTCCTTACAATTTTGCTCCCATTTCTCTTACAACTGAATTTATTTTACTTTTTATTTTTTCTCGTTTACTTACATTCTCTTATTTTGTTATTGTCTTTGTAACAATAATACTTTGTAACAATATACAATTTTGACTTGACATAGCGTGGCCCGAAATTCACTGATTTCTTAATATTATAACAAATAATGTTGTTACAAATCCTATTGATTTCAAGTTGTGCCTATTTGTTTCAATCTATTTTTTTGTGTATTATTCGTGAACATGCAAATTACAGTTTTTCGAAACCCGAAGCAATACAAGAAGAACCCACCGGGTACCATTAATATGTAATCGCTGCAATAGAGACCAGCGGTGTTAGAGTAAAAGAGCAAATAGAAGTTCCACAATCTGTAACAAAATGAAGTCGTTGTTATTCTTGTAGGGGTAGTGACAATAAATATTCATCATCATCATCATCATCTTGGTGCTACAGCCCTTAGAGGGCCTCGACCTTCTCAAGCTTTCTACGCCATTCTGTTCTGTCCCTTGCTTGAATTTTCCAGTTGCCGAATCCGATCTTCTCCGCATCTTGTGTTACCCCATCCATCCACCTCAGCTTTGGTCTACCCCGTCGTCTCATTCCCACAGGTTGCGCTGTTAGAATCTTTTTTATCATGTTCGATTCAGGGGCCCGGGCTACATGTCCTGCCCACTGCAGGCGGTTTCGCTTAATTATAGTGGTAATATCTTTACCACCTAACGTATGCTTGTAGATATTCTGCAGTTCGAAGTTATATCTACGCCTCCATATTCCGTTCTCACATACCGCTCCAAATATATTGCGTAGCACCTTTCTTTCAAACATGGATAGAGCGGATTCATCTGTTTTCGTTAGCGTCCATGCCTCTGATCCGTATGTAAGAACGGGGACTATCAGTGTTCTATACAGCCTTATACGAGTTTTTTGAGACAGACGTTTGTTAGCTAAGTACTTTGATAGACCATAATAACACCTGTTTGCAATTATTATTCGCCTTTTTATTTCCTCAGATGTATTATTATTATTGGGGTTAACCGATGTCCCTAGATATATGAATTCATTGACTGCTTCGAAGTTTTGGTCATTGATGATTAAATGTGTGTCAACATTTTCAGCTCTTGTGTTTGTGTTAGTCGCCATGAATTTGGTTTTATTTTGATTTATATGTAACCCCATTCGTTCTGCTGCTGCTACTAGCTCGGTTAGGATTTCCGCAGTTCTCGCCCTAGTTCTTGTTATAATGTCCACGTCGTCTGCATATGCTAGAATTTGGACTGATCTATTAAATATTAAATATTGTTCCCCTGCTATCTAAATTAGCGTCTCGTACAACTTTTTCTAAGGCGACATTAAAAAGCTGACACGCCAGCGCATACAGCGCATGACAATAAATATTCAGTAGTTTAATAAATACTCATTCACGACGCGAAGAAGTCCATATTCTCAAAGTTAAATCCAACTATTGCCAAAAACACATGATTAGTGAACATACTGACTATTTAAAACATCCTTATAAATAAAATGAGAAGGGATCACGCTTGACCCATCATCGTATTCTAAGTAAGTAAAATATTCTCCGTATTCCGGTAAGTATATTACGCCTTACCTTAAATGCAAATCTGAACAAAAAGAAATGACAGGAAAGAATAAAAGATTGTATTAACTAATCATATTTATTTTATGAACATTAAAATGAAATAAAATAAAATTTTAATATTAAGAAAAACAAATTTTTCCTAAAGCTGTACAAAATGTGAAAATGATACTGTTAGCTTTATGTAGCCTAAAAAATAACTTGTTGTAGTGAAGATGTATTTGAACATAAATGAAGTAGTTTCAGGCCATGTGATGTCCCACGTGCTTCGCAAAATAGGAGAAAAAAGTTTAATTAAATCCAAAAAGCATAAAAAAAATAATCCTGTGTTAGTAGTAGCATAAATTTAAAAAATTTCCTTGCCATTAAATAACAGAAGAATAACAAATATGTAATAAAAAATTAAAAGATTGCAATAACTTAATTAATATACATAATATTAAAAGATTAAATAATTAAATTAATAAAATATTTTGGCTATATAATTAAAAGTAGCCAACAGAAAAATTATATACCTACATTTTATACATACTTCATCTAATTTACATACCAATACACGTCATTATCTATGATGCACGAAGTCAAAGATAGAAGTTGACATAGTTGCCAACGTATAAAAAAATCCTGACTCCATTATAAACCAAATCGATCACCTAATTATTGCAAAAGTATTATCATCTCTTTACGACTATTTAAATTCTTACGTGACATTTTTAAAATAAAACACACTAATTTTGTTCTAAAAAAGAGATTTTATTAAATAAGTAAAAATATAAAACAAGAGGTATTCACTTAAAATTCAAAATAATAAAGTACAAAAAGTGTCAACACCGCAACTGTCAAATAAGTATTACCAATTGATGCCAAAATTTTACCTTCGTTCGATTACAGTTACAGTGTGTTCCGAACAAACGTTCTTCATAAAAACAGTTTATAATGCATTTATACAAATTAAATTAAACATGGTATTGTGTATTTCTTTAATCTAACATTAATAGAAATGCTTAAATATTATTTCTACGCGTATATAATAAAATATGTGTAGTGGCTGTAATGCCAGTGTACTCGGCAAAGTGATTCTAAAAAAGAACACACCTACTGCCTAAATATTTCGTGTTGGTATCATGTGACGTCACGGGCTATGACGCTGATGACGTGCATCGTTATGTAAATTAGATGAAGTGTATGTCTATGGAAGATATATAGGGTATGAATACGGACAATATGCGAAGAGTAAATGGGAATAAAGTCGAAATAAGTGAAAATTTAAAATAAAGAATAAAATTAGACAGAACGTTAAGTTGATAGAAAGTTTAGTGCCGTATTTTTTGGGAAGATAAATAATGGAACAAAACACGAAGTTAACAAATGAATGAAATTAAAAAAAATTTTTAGTTGCCCACTATATCGTCTATATAGAAGTAAAACTCACTAACTGCAAAATAAATACAACAGAGATATTTAACATTTTGTTCGTTTTTTACTTTATAATTTTATTTATGATTATTATAGATAGAAGTGATATTATTTATGGGGGTTAGGTGTTACTTTACTATCCTGTTTTAAAAGAAATGATCATAACTCAATAATTTTAAAATTATTAAGCTAAATGTACTTAATGAATTTTACCTCAAACTATCATATTCCTGATTGGTACTTAGGGATAAAGTAACTAGATAGAAAGTGATGAAAAATGTTAATATTTCGTTTACTATTACAAATTATAATAAATTCCTGTATAATTGAACACAACATAACAAGATATAACAAAAAAACTTATTTTAAGGATGAATTTATGTTGAATCTTCTGATTCCTCATCAAAATTCGGTTCTGGTAGGTTTTCATTTGTAGAGGTACTTGTTGGTAGATTTTTATAATAATGATGAACTTCATCTGGTATGAGATTGTCGTTGCAAAGTTTGACTAGATCTCGTTTCTTCAAAGTTGAAATTGGGAGTAAATCGTTATAGAGAGATTTTAATCTTATTTCTGAAATATCCCGATTACTCCTTCTTCCTGGACCACAAGAAATAATTAATTTTTTATACGGCGATGAATGGTCATATCTAAAAAAAATCACATCGGTATGTTCTTTTACAAATTTGAAGCATTTAATTTTTAGCCAGGATACTGTGCAGCCATCTTCATCTTTCGTTCTATTTTTTATTATCGTTCGTGCCAAATTATTTAGATCATAGAAATCGGTATATTTAAGTTCTCGTACTGCATACGGCTCCTTCTGTAATCTTTTCTGCCGTGCTAACCTAAATATTTCCAGCCAATCGTTCATGATAAAAGCTGTTCGGTTTTTTTTAGAATGCTCTATCGCCGAATGCATAGAGTCGCACTCCATATGACTATGTCCTGACTCCAAAAATTTCTGTTCTATGCATTCCAAGTGCGTAGTATGCACTGCATAGAGAAGTGCAGCAGCTACTTGTTGGTTTCTATTTTGACCTCCACAAGTGTCTGAAAACAACGATATTTTCAGAACTGTGGAGGGTAAGTTTGTAATATAATTTAACAGAATAGATCCAATTTCGTTGCTACCACGCTTTCCATTAACTTCATTCCAGCAGTAGCAAGATGCGTGCTCACCATCTCCCTCATAAATGGTTAAATTGTATACACACAATTTTCGAGAGTAGTAAAATGGGGATACTGGGGAGTGAGGTAGTTGCAATACACTTTGAAGGTCGAATGTTGCTGTTTTAAATGTCTTGTCATTTTGAGATAACTTTTTGTCTGTATTTTTTGCTTCATGGCATTCATTCTTTCTTATTATGTGCATTGAATATTCTAGTTCTAAATCTTGTTTTTTTGTTGCATCTGCCATGTTATATTTACTGCATGCTGCACATTGATCCTTTTTAGGAACGAAAAAAGAGTAATTATAGTCATTGCCAAAAATTTGCCTGTATTTCCAATGGCTGACTGGCTTTTGATTTTCAGCTAGACTTTCGAGATAGAGATTGTACATTTTTTTAATTGATAATTTAGAGTCTAAATACAGTCTTTGACTGGTGGCCCTTGTATAATGTGACTCTACAGCAGGGAATGACTCTATATGGTTTTTTACCAGTTGGATAGACTCTTCATTAGTAGCGTTTGCTGGGATTTTGCGACCCCTTTTATCTTCACTGAAAAAACAACCTGCTGAATTGGTTCCTTGTAAGGCCGTGTTTATGGGACCATTAGAAATGCAAAGAGTTCTCTCAAAAAACTTGGCACATACTCTGTGCCGTCCTAAGGGACTTTCAAGGAAGTACAATCTTGAAACCGTTTTGTTGATAACATTATTTTTTAAACGTTTTGGCTTAACCGGTGTAACATTTTTTATTATAAAATCTTTTTGCCTCTTAAAATCATTGAAAGACCAATATGATTGACACAATGTCTTCCTATCCTCTTCATTAAAATTTAATGAGCATTTATATCTGCAATTTGTACAATCAACAAATTTGGGACCCTTTGCATTGCATTGTTTAAATTTGTTATAATATGGCTCACATTTGGAACGCTTCTCTTTAGTAATGTTTACTTTCCAGTTCTTTTCATTTCGTTTTCGCCTTCTTGTTAATGTACATTTTTTGGCATTAATTTCTGTAGCTTCATCGGAGTCTGATAAATCGGAGATATCTGGTGTCGGAGAAAGAGGTGAATTTGGTGGTCTGAAACAGGGGTCCATATCTATGTCATCAGAAGAAAAATCACTGTCACTGCTTGACGAATACGGAACGATTTTTAATGTATGTTGTTGTCTTTTTACTCTTGCCATTACAACATCCTCTTTCGACACCTGAAATACAAAAGTTAATTAGTCTTTGCATGATGATAATCCAATGGAGTAATTTTATGGAGGCCTATGTTCAGCAGTGGATGCAACATCGGACTGGATTTTTGTGATGATGACTTTGGGATGAATTATGACGAATTATTTGGATAACAAATATAATAAGTAATCTGTATTTCTTTACCTTATCTGGAACAGTCTTCTCATCCTCAATGTGACCAAATAACTCATTGATTTTTGTTTGTTGAAATGACTGCACATTCTGGAAATTAAATACAAAATTCAGTAACTACATACACACATAACTTATTATAAAAAAAAAAACGTTTAAACACTAGGCAGGAAGTAAATATTTACATTTTTTGTTAGTGTCATTGGTTTTTCATTTTCTTTATGTAATACACTTTCGACCATCCTAGTTGTTCTGGAACTGGCAAACACTCGTTTAATACGATTTGAAAATCTCTGAAATAAAAATTAAATTGTTTTAAAGTAATTTTAAACTATGTCACTTGATATTACATACCTCAGAACTCGTAGAAGGTTTTGATGAATCAAAAAGTTTGTCTGTAAAAGTTTTTTTCATTTTGGCTATTAATTTGGCACAAACTTTCAAAGAGACAGCGTATATTTACACTATATTATTATACTTCTAACAATTTTACTAACAACTGCACACATCCACAGAGACTAAAACCTAACCTCAAACTCTCATTAAGTATGCAACTGTCAAACTACAAAACCCCGTATTAAAAGTATTGCCATAGAGGTAAAAATCATTAAGTACAACCTGACTTTTACCTCCCAACGAAATTTAGACAAAGTGCACTGAATGTTTTTTACCATTCTATAACTGCCTTATTATTAGACGTAGCGCCTAGTGAGTTTTACCACGCGAAAGTTTAGATGTTAAATGTTACTTACTGATACAAACATGGTTTTGAGCTAAAATGTCACTTAGTGAGTTTTACCTCTATATAGACGATATGTACATTTAATTACTTTGAATTATTACATAACAATAACCTCAGGATCCTGCCACGTCTTTACTAAGATAAAGAAGTAATTTTCCGATGAAGTAATATAATATATCGGTCCATTTGGTTCTTGATCCGGTTGTCCAATATTGTCCATCCGAAAACTATCATCCTGTGGATATGTTGACTAAGAGAAGTAAATCTTGAATTTCAATGCGAATAAAAAATGAAAGAATCTTGAGATTTAAATATTTAGATTTGCACTATACTTGTTGCTAGATGTAGGTAAGTCTTGAGCATTTGTGTCTTTAGTTTTTCGTACAGTTTTATGTAACAAATCATTAAAATAGAGGCAACGTGTTGACGTTTAATTATTTTGTAGCACCTGACTGATATATCTATTTTATATGATATACTGTTTATGTAAACCGTATAAAAAAACTATAAGAAAAATTTTAATTGTTCTTTTTAACAAGTAGTTAGAATTGGGGTAAATTTTTCTAATTTATATTGAAAAGAAGGAAAAATGCCGGAACCGCTGTACTAAATAGTCTTTTTTTGCAACGGATTTATTTTAGTTTATATCCATGTTATTAAATCAAACCCAACGTCGAATAGCAAATAAAGCTGACTGCTCGGGTATTCCGAAGCTTGCACAAATGAATGGGATATGGTCACAAGACCATAAAAATTCTGGTTGACCTACGACCAATCGTTATGGGCCCTACGGAACACATAAAATATATGATACATAAATTTAACTTCCACTGCGAGGGTTACAAATCCTTCTTTGCTCCATTCGCGGTTTCAAATTGTATGTTTGCGCTAAAGAATTCATTGTTTTGGGGTTATAGACCTGAATTCGCGATTTTGCCGGATTGGCCGCCAGAACCCAACTTGATTAAAAGAACAGTGATCTGGCAAATTTCAAAATTTATTAACATTTATCACGTAGATCGCTTTATGACAGAAATAAGAATATCTAAATTTTTAATTAAAAGAATTTAGTGATTCGGTAGCATTTATACGAAAAAAGAATATATTATTTGAAAAGGGTTGTACAAAATTTAATATTTATTATTAATCTATTAAAATATTAGACTAGTTGCAAAGTTTGATGGTTGACGTTGAGTCAACTTGACGTTGGCAATTAACACGGCTAAAATGCCTTTGTCTTAAGCTATTCTAAACAATTCTTTGACTCTCCGTATCCCGGTATATTCTCTGACATTTTTTAACCACAAGGCTTATTTTCTATCAATTTACCTGATTGGTTTGATTTTACCCATTATATTAAGTCAGAGTTCTATTGTTCTTGTCGTATTATATGTCTTATTTTCTTTGACAATATCAATCAACTGACGAGTAGTGTCTGCTCTATCGAGAACATAAACATATAATATAAAATAGATTTCTTCTTCTTCTTCTTTCCTTTTATAAGCAATTCTGCTTATTGATTCGCCGTGTAATACCTCTATGGAAGGTTGTTACTCCATCTTTTGCGGGGTGGTCCGATACTTCTTTCGCCGATTGGTGACTGAGTTCTTGCTATTTTGACGACACGGGTCTCCTCCATTCTGCTTAAGTGGTTATTCCATTTATTTTTTTTCTATTTTCTGTCCATTTATTTATAGACTGTAAGTTACATTTTCTTCTAAAGTCTTCACTTTTTTTAGATCTTTCAGCGCATTTCCTGTAATTCTTCTCAGTTCTCTCATATCTGCAATTTCCAGTAGTCTTTGCATTGTGACTGTGTCCGGGCTTATTTCTGAGGCATATGTCATCATTGGTCTTAGACTGGCTTTATAAATTCTTGACTTCATCTTAGTGTTAATGTGTGTGTTTCGCCAAATAGTGTTATTAAGGCATTCTGTCAGTCTATTTACTTTTTGTACTTGATCTCTTACTTCTTTGTCCAGGTATTCATACATAGACAATGTAATTATCAGTTATTTTATTTTCGTAGCTTGTTTAATACTGATGCCATTAATACAAAATAGATTGACTGCTCTAATACAGTCGCGTTTTTCCAGTAGGACAGACAAAACTGACGCAAAGCAGTCCCAGCATCTCTGTCTAATAAATCGGGTCACTTAGGTCACGTGGTCAATAAATCTAGCTTGTATTATATGTCTACGATGAAGAACTGCTTTATTTGTCGTCTTAACCTAACCTAACCCAACCTATTTTTAACTTGTTTTAAGATGTACGCTGTGCAGATTTTAGCTAACAAGATCAACCAGAGAATCTGATAAATAGCTGATATAAACAGGATATAAGTTTTCATTTTGATCACCGCGTAATATTCAAGCCATATGAGCTATCAGCACATCTACCGCTGCTTGTTTTTATTCTGGTTAGCGTTGTCCATGTATTTTGGGACAGTTCAAAGCCTAGCGGTTTCTGATCGATACAGACCATTTGGTGTGCTTCCTGTTGTGAGTCGCTCTCCCATTTTCTTCTTCAAGCATTGTTGGTATTAATATGTTTCTGATGTAAGAAGTTGGATCGTAGCAATGGATGATATCTTAAGCGCAGTATGTTTATTTCGATATCAAGCTTAGCAATTGGAGGGGTAGTTGATCAATTTTTCAATGACGATGTTCTGTTCAGAGTCATTCCAAATATTTTGGTGTTAAGTTATGACTGAGAAGTCTGTTTTTAAAGTAAACGGAGAGAACATTTTGGTTTTTGTTGCATTGCGCCATAGCCTTTATTAACGAAAGTATTCTCTCATAACGGCAAGATCATCCATTAGTATGGTTTCTGTAATATTTAAGTCATTACGTCGTGCTGCAATGGCTTAGTTGTCATTGTGACCATGACAGGACAATTTCTGTGAAGTTGTCCCAGGTACGTCTGCGATGTATAAATTAAACACTAAAGAATGCCAAAAAAGGTCCCTATGGCAGTCCATTGCTGAGCTTTATTTGGACACTTGCCCATTGTGCCTTAAAAAGGTCTGCCAATGAGCAAGCTATTAATGAGTTTAATTATTTTTTGACACAGGATGGCACGGATTAGTTTGCAGATTAGTTTTTGGCCTCAGACAGCTGATATATATATATAGTCCCAAGATTCCTAAGAGGAACATAGGGCTTCCACAAAGTGTCTCCAGCGAACTCTATTTCTGGCTAGTGCTTTGATTTTCAAGCCAGGATTTTCCCATTGTTCTCCCTTCGTCCAGTACTGTCCTTCTCCAAGTTCCCTTAGGTCTGCCTACTTTCCGTCGGCCTTGGGGATTCCAATCCAGTGCTGTCCTGGCAATGTCATTTGGCGGTCTACGGAGTGTGTGGCCCAGCCATCTCCATTTTCTTCGCCTTATTTGCTTTATGCCATTTTCTTGTTGCTTTGGTTCCATAAATTTTCATTGGAGATTCGGTTAGGCCAAAATATACGAAGGATTTTTCGTAACGCTCTATTAATGAAAACTTGTAATTGGTGTACTATGGGTGCTATGCTCAGACAGCTGATAGTTCAGACAGCTGATAGTTCAATGAAATCAACGGATATTTTTTAGTTTCTTTGAAAACATGCTTTAATATGTGTTGTTAGAGATAGGATCTGATCTGTGCAGATGCGGTTAGGTCAGAACCTTGCTTGCCTAATAGGTATAGATTTAAATATGTTTCTACTAATTTTGTTGTAGATTAAGCGTTCGAAACGTTTATAGACACATCTCAGCAGTGCAATAAGTTTCTAGTTTTGAGTCTGATCATTTGTTTCTCCTAATTTTAATATTGTTTCAATCGAGATCTTGTCTAGTAAATGGGAGATTTCTCCTGATTCTAACATTTTTACATAAATATCAGCCAGCCTTTTAATAGCATATTTGCCACAGCGGAGTAAAAAATCTAAATGGATTTTATCGGAGTCGAAGACTTATAACTCGTCAGAGTATTCAGATGTAGGATGGCATGCAGACTTTAGTATTTTTAATTCTTGTTTTACTTTATGAGGGTGGTCACAATCTCTAGGTGCTCTTAAGGTTACTAAAATGTGGGAGTCGACTCTGTTGGGAGCTATCGGTATTATATCCCTAGTGGGAGACTGCTATTACCAACTTTTTCCACAATTTATATCTATTTTTGTCGTCTGGCTGCATCCAAACTGTGCAGACGTTCGTTCGCAATTTCTCGATCTTTCGTATTCTTGATACAATTTCTTACATTTTTCAATCCATTTACGATATCCCCTGGGTATAGTTTTCTTCACTGTAGAGATAATTACTCCAATAACTCTCATGTAGTTTGCACGTGTTGGTGTGATCCGTCCCAGATATTTGTTCAATCTCTCAGTAAAAGTCGCCCATTCTGCTTTTTGCAAGTTCCACCTAGGTCGAGAATAAGATGATAGTTGTGTAAAAACGGGATAAAAATTCAATCAAAAATATTTATTTTTTGTTCGATTATAGTTGTCTTTATTTAATTGTTTATCGATATTTATCAGTGGTAAATAACGGATAGTTTTTAATAGAGAAAGCTTTTTCTTATTTACCACCTACTTTTTATGTAACATGTCTTTTCTTACTGATTCAAATATTCAGTTAATTTACTTTGTATAATAAAAAATAAGTTTTATGCTTATATAGTCTTATTGCCTTTTCCTTCAATTTTTGTTGCCTATAAATTCGAGCTCTGATTATTACCATTAAGCATTTACCATGTACTATAATCATTTTATCAGATTATTTTAATGCTAAAATATATTTATTTTTATTCTCTCCCTTACCCATTAAAAAAACATGCGCGCACCATGCCGCAAAAAATTTTCATTGCGCACTTGTTTTGAAAAAGGTTAGCCACCTCTGAGTTAAAGCATTACAAACGTTTAAAATTGGTTCCATTACAACTCCTTTTTTACAATCGTTTTGCCATTTCTGGTTTAAAAATTAAAAACTAATAGAATTATTAAAATCAAATTATTTCAAACCAGATCAAAGTTATATTATAGAGTTGTCCGATATGATCGTACTTTTTATTACTCTCTACAAATTAATCTTAGTTGCTTTCGTTTCGTCGAGCAATTCAATTAATTTTAATGAAAATAGAAAGAGATAGACGCTGGACTTAGTTCATTAAAATGTGCCACGGTTTGTATACTGAGTGGAAAATGTTCCTTTTAAGTTGTAAAATTTACTGTCTTCCAAAACAAAAGCAGTGTAAAAGAGAATAAATAGTAATTACCACTGATAATTACTTTTATTTCTTCAATGATCTTAGCAAAAAGGCGCTTCGTTCAGATTTGTTGTTTACAAGACAATTTAAAGCAGTTTTCTTTTATTTACTAACATACTCTAATGCTGTTAAGTTTATTAGATGAATATCTTGAACTTTTTGTTTTCAATTAAAAGTTTTGTATTTTACTAATTATCTGACAGCTTTCAGGCAGAAAATGGAAACAACTATTTTACATTAAAAATATATATGTAGGTATTTATTTTTAAAATACCGTTTTTAAATAAGTGTGTGCCTTTTTTATTTTGAAACTGTAAACGGTTTATGTCAGATCAAGGGTGATAAAAATGAATTCTGCCAAATTCTATACAGGTTTTTACAGAGATTGGTCGTATCACCATACGGTTGAAAAAATCTGAATACCGAGTGAAAATTGGTTCCAGTTTTAGTAAGGCTTTGAGAGTTTTAAAATAACCATTATAAAAATAACTAATAAATCATCATTATTCATTGGTTTTCTATCACTTATCTTCTCATATATTACTCCAAAAAACGAAGATTAAAATAGAATAAAACCTCGCAAAATTTTCGGAGAAGACCGACTTGCATAGAAATTTGAGATTAAGTTCAATTTATTTTTTACTTTAAAATTTATATTGTGCTAAGTAGCGCTTCTTATTTTTTAAGGGTGAAAATCACCCCTGATTGCCAAAAACCTACAAAAAAACCTTGAAAGCAGTGAAATTTTGTTCAGATGAATAAAGTAATGATTGTGTTATATCCTAACTATAATTGTGGACTATTTCAACCTTTTAAAAATTTATTTCAACCTTTTAAGAATCTCATGGGTGGATCGTGTGACTAATGTTGAGGTCCTACGTAGAATAGGCAAGGAATGCGAGATTATTAACACCATCAAAGAGCGCAAACTAGAATATCTTGGCCATGTTATGAGGAATGAACAGAGATACGGCTTGTTGCAACTCATTCTTCAGGGCAAGGTATTTGAAAAGAGAGGACCAGAGAGAATAAGAATATCTTGACTTCAAAACCTTAGAAAGTGGTTTAATACATCGACAACCGGACTATTCAGAATAGCAGCAAGCAAAGTTAGGATAGCCATGTTGATCGCCAAGATTCGGAACGGATAGGCACCGTAAGAAGAAGAAGAAAAATTTATTTTTAGGAGTGTAGACTACCTCTAATGGCTCAAATATAATATAAAAAACACTTAAGATGGATAAAATTTGGATCGGATGATTTAAGTTATAATAGTTTGATATTCTTAATATACTTTAGTAGTACTTTAGAGTATTTTAACCGTTCAAAATTTATTTTTTAATTTTTTAAGAGTGAAAACTTCTTCTTATACCCAACGCTAAAAAAAAGTTGATACACAGTAAAATTTGGTTAAGATACATTGAATATTGAAATTTTAGTGCTAAAGTAATTTTTAAATATTTAAATCCTTTAAAAATTAATTCATTTTTATGGGTTAAAAGTAGGGTTTTTTTGGGTTATTCATTGGTTTTAAGGTTTATTTGATGTACAGTGGCGCACCTAGGAAGGGGTTGGGGTAAACCCCCCCCCCTCCGGGACCCTATTCCGACTCTGTTATTTACACATTTTAAGACTTAAAATGGTGGAGGTAGCATGAAAAAAATTCGGTGCCCAATTAAAACCCTCCCCCCAGGGGATAATTCTAGGCTTCCCCTGCGCTACTGTTAATGTTAATTACGTCATCATCATCATCATCATTCTGAGATTCTCTGTGATATATTGTATCGGCTTGTTTCCTTATGTCATAGTCATATCTTAAATTTGGACGTCTTCTTGGTCTCTTGACGCCTCTTGGATACCACAGTGTAATTCTAGTGGGCCAAATATTGTCAGTTCTTCTTTTTAAATGTTTCGCTCACTGCTATTTTTAAGATTTAATTCTGTGGATTACATAAATAACATTGGTTTTCGATTTTATCCGATCTATTCTTTTTAGATTTCTCTTTGTTATACGTAGCATGCATCGCTCTATTCACCTTTGAGTGACTGACTTTCGTTATTATCTCTTCTTTAAGGCGGAAATACACCATTCAATTCGGTCGAACAATTTGGATGATTCAATTACATTGTTCAATCAAATTGAAAAGCATACATATGCACGCTTCAATTTATTCTTCATTCAATTCGGTTGAACAATGTGGATAATGGTTCAATGACTACTTAAAAATATGGGAAATCATTTGCAAACATATAAAATACATGCTGAGTTTACTAAAAACCTAGTACATTACAGCGAATATAAAAGATTTAAAAATCATTACAATGCAAGACTACCAACCAAAGTAATAACAAATAAAATCAATAAAATTATAACACTAGCAGAAGAACAACAAGGTTTTAGATCGGAAAGATCATGCACCGACGCTTATTTATAAAGAGGCAAGTGCAAGAAAAATCATTAGAATACGACCAACCGGCATATCTGTTTCGTGAACCTTCCAAAGGCATTTGACCGGGTCAAATTTAAAGACGTTATCCACTTACTGTACGCAAAAGAGATTTTCCTAGAAATAATTAAAAATATCTACCAAAACAATACAATAAAAGTAAAGGTAGAAGAAGAACTAACATGCTCTATTAAAGCTGGCAATAGGATAAGACAGAAAGACTCAAGAGTTCTCTATTGTTCAACCTGATTATGGTCGAAATAATTAAAAAATTAGAACTAAAAAAGGATACCAGTAGTACCTCTTCAAGTGAAAATGATTTACAAGGTATGCTGCACCAATTTAATATAACCGCCAGAAAATTTAACATGTTTTTTCCCAAAAAAGACAAAATGCATGGTTACAACAGCAAATTTACTAAAATGTAAATTGAAGCTGGAAGGTCAGATAATAGAACAAGTAATGGAGTTTAAATATCTAGAAATCTACGGAAAGCTCAAAACCGAAGTAGAAGATCAAGGGTATAGAGCAAATAGAGCCGAAGGCTGCCTAAATAAAACAATATGGAGAAATAAAAATATCGGAAAAGAAACGAAAGGCAGAATTTACAAAACAGTCATCAGACCAATGACGACATACGCAGCACAAGCAAGACCTGACACAGAGAGGACAAAAAGGATGTTGGAAACAGCATAGATAAAAACACTTAAAAAATTGATGGTAAGACACTATGAAACATAGCTAGAAGTACAGATATACGACGTAGATGCAAGGTGGAGAACATCAAGAAATGGGTAAAAAATATAGGAGTAGAATTAAACGATCATATAAGCCGAATGAGAACAAATAGAGTAGTGAAGACGGCAAGAGACGGTTCCCTAATAGGAAGACGATCAGTAGGAAGACCACGAAAACGATGGAACGACAACTTAGTACAGGCACATTGAGAAAGAGACAGAGTCATGTCTATATAAAAAGAAAAAGACTTTCACATACAAATATTCGTAAATCATTTAATATTTATAAATTAAATCTTACGTTTATATTACATTATTAAATTGCAAACTTTATTTCCCAACTTTATT